>JAUZST010011375.1:0-36927 GCA_034779995.1 Parotocinclus haroldoi | reverse complement strand
TTGTGTTACCATGTGGAACTTTCTGGATATTTTTTGTCAAATATTTTCGATGAACAGAGGGGCTGTGTGTGTGTGTGTGTGTGTGTGTGTGTGTGTGTGTGTGTTTATACAGCATACTATGATTTAGAAATCCGATAATGAGAACTGGATTGTACTCCACTCATTTGTCATATCGATAGATCAAAAGCATTTGATTGTTTTAGGTTAACGTTTGGAGTTAATTCCATGAGAATACTGCCTGCCCCACCCCCACTGAAACCAGGAGGTTTCCCAGCATCCAATCAGGTCTGATTGGTGTTGCTGATGCAGTAGTAGGGCGGTTGAACAAAGGCTGAATCTAATGCTGGCATTAAACCGGACGCAGCACAGACTCGGATGGTCATGGTGAAAGTTTGATTAGAAAACCCTTGCTTGCTTACTCGACAGATGTTTTGAACAGACTTTTGCTCTTACATCTTAAAAACAGAAGCACTTTTGCCTTCAGTTCATCCCTTTCCATGTTTTATAGGCCAGTTATTGCAGAAAGGAATCTGCTGACCAAAGCTCAGTTTGGCACGGGTCTGGTCGTTCATCATTCTGTTTTGCATCCACGTTTATTTTAACGCACATGATGATGATTTGGAACGCAACCCTTTTAAGAGGTGACCGCGAGGGATTTTGCAAATACAGAACGATCCGATAACGCCAAGGAATCAGATGTTGGTGCCAGTCTGATCACTATAGCAATATGAACTCTAGTAATCCGATCACTGTGGCATATTGTTGTTCATCATTAACACAGCTTTTTACAAATTTCTGTGAAATGCTTTGCTCAGAAACACCAGAGCGCCCTCACACTGTCTAAACAGCCGTGCTCAGAACAATCGGTTTTAAATGATAACCAGCCATTCCCACCAGTCCCACCAGTGTCTGTGAGTCACGGAACTTCTTGTGAATGAAACCAGCAGCATGAAACTCTGGGGATGTTTTAAACTCGCTTTCTTATGGACAGTTTGTCGTTAATCCGAGAGGTTTTGTTGCCAGTGGTGCATTGTAACCCAGGTTATGAACCACTGTGGTCGAGCTGTGTGTTCCCACCATGCTCAGAGTATTATACTACAAAAATGATTTGCTGATACATAATATATCTCCCAGTTTAGTTTGGTAGTGCTTATTCACACCCAGCCTGAACCCATGTTATTGGAGAGTATTTAGCCCTTATCAGATGTAATTCTAATGAAGCAGCAAGGGAAGGTTGCCAAATCCGAGCGGCTTGTTGAAACCTGTGTTTCCTAAGTTAGTCAGCCCGTGGTGACCATTATGGTGATTGATTCTCCGGGTACCCAATGTACAAAAACCGAAAAAGGGGAGTTATCGATTAAATTCTAGGGGTAGGCGATTATAGTTAAAGAAATTTTCCCGATGCACGATGTTTAGCACGATACGCTAACAGCATGCCTCAGTATGGACAGTATTCTGAAAAGTACTATTCAAGTCTTGTCCCATACTTGGTGATTTTTATTTAACATTTTCTGCACTTCATGCTGTTAAACACACCTTGAACACACACCTGTTAAACACACCATGCAGTTACCAGTAAACAGTCAGCAGGCTCAGATAATAAAAATGATCAAGATAGGATAAAATCTCATCGTATTGCTCACCCCCGCACTAATAGAGGACCGGAGTTCACTTCCTGTAATGTGATCATTCATAATTATGACATGCCCTACGTGCTCTGTTAATAAAAACATGTTTTGATATGTAATAAAGCGCCTCAGTTGAAGCGTAACCATGGCTAAGAGACATATCGAATGTGAAATTTAACTTGTTTTGTACGTTCAGCATCTGTGCCGATCCGATCCCCGGTATCACTAAATCCAGGCAATGCAATTTAGTGGCAGTGTGGCAATCCGCTAACCCACAATCAATGAAGGGAAGAAAGGCTGGACATTTTAACAATCCCCTCAGTGACGTGTTGGTGACCTGTCCAGGCTTTGCATGCGCCTGCACTTCCTAAATCCTGGAATAAACTCCAGACTACACCTGGAGCAAACCAGGAAGGATTTAAACAAGACAATCGAAATATCCGGTTGTTATGCAAACCTAGAGCGTTAAAAAGTGAATTCAAAATATTGAAGCTAAATTTTGACTGAACAAACATCCAGTTGTAAAACAAAGTACACATAGCTGCGCACGCACACACACACACACACACACACACAAACAAGCACACGGGCTGTTAGTTATATCAACAGGTTATGGCTCAACAAAAGAGGAACTCTGCAGAATAAGCACACAGTCCTAGGGAAGTTTACTCTCTACTCCTCTACTCGCCTATGCTAATACAGATATTTGTAAACGCCCTTTCATATTAAAAAAGCTTTTTATCCCTGAAGAGACTTTAAATCATTTTCAGCCCACATAGACAATGAAAGAACGGTTGCATTGATCCCCCGTGCACCACCTGATCCAGGATGTTTGTTTCGCTTAGAATGTGCGCCGTACCTGAGCCAGGATGTTTATCTTTTCTATCAAGTACTTTGATGTGGTTTTACTAAGCATCAAAGCCAAGTCGGAGGCTCCGTCCCAAACCGTATACTTGGGTAATAAATGTCGAAAGAGTGCTGTAATACTTTACCATGCAATTCAGTGCTGCACGCAGTGGTTTGGGACCGTTTGCTTTAACGGATATATCTGAGGTTTTTGTAATTCGGAAGTATTTTTAAAGGTTTTTCCATCCACAACTGTACCGAGCATGTGCACGCGATTTGAGCCAAGGGTTCTATGTCACTGCGAGCTAGGTGACAAATCCATGTCGGTGGATATGTCTAACATTATATCCTGTAGAAATGGTAACCTTTGGTTTATTCATTTGGCATAAAGACACAATAAAAGCTTTACTTTCTCTGTTTTGATCCTGTTCTTGTCTTATCACGAAATTCACTGGGAACGGCAGAAGGGCACATCAGATGGGGTCCTGGTTCACTGATTAAGTAATGGGGGATGCTTCAGACCCCGTCACCCCCACTCCCTGGTCTGGCCTCAGCTCCCTCAGACAAAGCCAATTGTTTGCAAGGGATAGATTTGAATAATTTTGCATTAAAACGTCGTGGCCAGAGCGGTTTTCAGTTCTAGCTTTGGGCTCCTAAATCACCTGGGACACTCCGAGACTCTCTCGGCTTTCCATTTACTTTTGTATTTACCATTTAGCAGAACCCTCCTTATCCAAAGTAACTTCCAAATGATACAGTCTTGTAATCCAAGCAGTTGTGATTGTAGGGCTCTGCTCAGGGACCCAACAGTAGAACTTTGACAGATGTGCGATTTCTACCCTGGACCTTCTGGTCCACAGTCCACTACCTTGATGATTGGCTACCACAGCACAGTGCCTGAGCCAGGGGTCAGAAGTCAGATTGTTTAATTCAGGATGTTGGCATGTGCTGTCGTTCTAAAACGCACAGAGGTTACACGTAGAGTTGTATTTCCCTCTTGCTAGCTTTCAGAAGTAGTATCTTTCAGAGGCAGATATAAATAAGGACTATTTTACTGTTTGGGGTCAGTTTGATCTCTGAGGAGATTCAGCCCTCTCAATCCATCTTCAGTTTTTGACATCAAATGTTTTTCCGCTGAGCCGGAGCCAGTGGTTGCTCAGGGAAGCAGCGTGCTTTTTTTATTTTTTATTTTTTATTTATTTTTTTTACACGAAGCGTTTTTCATCTGTTCAGAAGCTGAAACATTTCCTAGTCGACGTGGGAGTCTCCTAATGCACGGTGTAAAACGGGATCAAGTTTTACACCTGCCTTGAGGACCCAAGTTTGCCTTTCACAGCCTAATGCTTCAGTGTCTGATCCAAGCAGATATATTGTCATATATTGTAAACTGTTACATACCAGACAGCGAGATTTGTTTTCCTTTTTCCTGCCTGAATATTGAATTTAGGTGAGAGGGGTTGGGGTGGGGTGAGGGGGGGTTGTCTCGCACGATGTTCAGACTGCAGGGTACATCAGAAATTCTTTCTCAAATGAGTTTGCACGGCAGGTTACAAGATATCAAATCCAGTTTGTTTCCAATCCACAGACTGGGTACTGCGGTGACGTCTCAGGTACGGTCACGTTACGTAATGTTGGGCAGCATTAAGTGGCACCATTTGGCTGTATTAGCGGGACTCCATGATGGTTTTATCGGTTATACAAGCGTCAGTGTTTTAGTTGTTTTGGTTTTTTTTTTTTGGTCTCAGTTGGGACGCCAGTCCTAACGGGCCCTGGCAGGGGTCGCCGCAGCAGCACTAGGCTAATGGTCTCCCGTCCTGGTTCTCCTCCCTCATAAACAGTCAGTCACACAGGATGACCTGTCTCAAAGGCACGGGACTCAAACCCGGATCTCCATGGTGATAGGCTAGCCAGCTGCCACTGAGCCACCCAAGTGCCTCTGTGTATGTATATGTGCTTGTGTGTGTGTGTGTGTGTGTGTGTGTGTGTGTGTGTGTGTGTGTGTGTGTGTATATATAGTACATTTTAATAGTTACTATTTAGGCAGGCAGGAAGAATGAGGGAAGCGAGTGTTACTGTTGATAGATGCCCAATTTCTGCCAGCCAGCATTGTGCTCCAAATGGATTATGGGATGTAACTATGGTGCCTGGTGCTTCTTTCTTGAGGGGAAAAATATGTTAGCAGTTCCTCCTTCCTGCCATGTAATTACCTTGTTTTTCTTGGGCACAGATGTTTCTTGAAGGGCTTGTGGTGGTTTCCCGTCAGCCTGCCCAGCCTTTCTTCTCCGTGTGTCTTTAATTACCCGCTCAGGCCTTACACCAGAATGCACCATCACAGTGCGTTTCGGCCCAGTTTAGAACCAATAAAGCTCAACACGATACTTTTCCACATTCTCTCGCTGTACAGTGTTCAGTCTTCCAGCTGTTTTGCCATGCAGAAGGCCGAGTCAGGTTTAACGTCGAACCAGTAGGGAAATGACGTACGAGCTGTCTGCGAGGTTAGGTTTACTCACATGCACTTGGTCCTTGCAGCAAACGTTTGGCTTATTTGCCTCTTGAGTATTTAAACAGTGATGGATGTTCAATGATTTGAACATCCTGCCGTTAGTGCAGGTGCAGGGACTCCTTTACACCCCTTCATGTAACTTTCTGCCAGTAAGAATAACATTGTTAACTGAAACCACACCGATCGACCGAAGCATTAAAACCACACAGACCGCGACGGTGTTTCGTTAGGTGTTCCACATCAAACGAACGTCCGCACAACTGCCTGGACCAAGCAGGACATCTTCTAGAGGAGCTTTCTGTAAATGCGTCGTCTCAGGGTATGACCCAAGAGTGGCCGTCTGCAGTCCTTGTTCTCCCGAATTCCCGTGAGAGGGTACAGTGATTGTTAATAAACAATTTTAAATGCAACTTCTGTCCCCTTTCCCTATAGATTTAAGCATTTAAGCATATAGATTTATGAATTGGTGGAAAAAAAGCAACGAATGAAAAAGCTGCAAAAAAAAAAAAAGTTTGGATGTTTAATTTTAAGTTGAAAAAAGTTACATTCGAAATCAGATTTATTTCTATAGCGCTTTTTACGATGGTGGATTGTCTGAAAGCAGCTTTACAATCTTATATGATCTTAAAAGGCCAATCCCGAATTGAGCAAGCCTAGGCGACAGTGGCAAGGAAAAACTCCCTGAACGTAGAAGGAAGAAACCTTGGGAGGGCCAAGACTCCAAGGGACCCGACCTTCGTGGGTGGCCTAGATGTTGTTTGAATAATTACTTAATTTTAATATCACCTTAATATACTTTTAAGTAAATAACATAATTTAAATAATTAATCAAATTTTGATAAGTAATAAAATTCAAATAACAAAATAGATTAAAATGAGTCCTTAGTGGTAAGTGCTTAATTTTTTATTTTTTTTTTATTCTTGTAAAATGAAATGAAGAATAAACAAATAAATATTTCCAGTTAGTTATTTAAGATTTTAAAATCTGTTTCTTATAAGTGATTTAAATTACATGGGCGATTACCCTTCAGAAATAAACAAATCGTAAAAGATTGAATTGTGAGCAGAATATCGATCCAGCCTGAATGCCCAATATTGAATCTGCTTGGTATTTAGTAGGGTTGGACGATGTGCCATGGAATAGATCTGATCTTTTTCTCCATGTAGTTGATTCTGTCGATTTCGAGCTGCAGCAGCGTACGCAGATTCTTGTACAAGAATTTAGTACTGGGCTCCGTACTAACACGTAACGCTGATCTGTAGCACACCTAACAGAATTAGCCTTATTTAATCCAGTGCTGCTCATGTATGACATGAAGCATAAAGTGCAGCTTGTTGTGCGGTTCAGGAAAAGTTCAGTCAGCACTGAGCGTTGTCCAGCTGAAGTGCGAGCCGCCGCAGCGGGAGGCCCGGGGGGAGGCCGGGCAGAAGGAAAGCTCTCATCGCTTAACGAGCCGTCTCTGAGTGATCTCATCCGCTCCACATCAGCACCGGAAACACTGAGCATTCCCAGCCAACACGACGTAAAGAGCAGAGCCTCGTTTTAATTACCGCCCCTTTATCTTCCCCAAACGTTAAAGGCTGCCTTTCTGCACACAGGGCAACGTGATAGTGCCGCTTCCTATTGTGTCTGCCCATGCTCACCCTCAGCCCACATACTTCATTAAGCTCTCTGTGATGTGATCAAAAAGGCTCGGGTGTTGTGGTTGCTCGGTGCCAGGCTGAAGGTCGGAGGTCGGTCCTAGAGAAGGAGACGCGAGTGTGATAAAATGCGTCTCTCACACGCGTAGCCACAAGTTCACTTCAGTCGAGAGATTGCAGACATCTGGAGGAGATTGTAAAGGCCTTGAGATGGTTTAGCTGCTTACATTTCGTTATTAGTCATTACCCTTCACAGGCTTCAGCATGCTGTTTGGGGTTTTATTGGGTTTTGTCTATTCAGGAGTAGTATACTGTCTCTAATAAACTGTTTGATGAGTGATTGCCATGCACCCCCACCCCTCCCTGACCCCACCCCCAGTCCCTCCAGCGAGGGCTACAGGCCAATGACTGCCTCTGTTGTCTCCCACCTCTTTATATGACTGGTTCCAGTGAGGGTGTTCCCACAGGATGCTAATGTAGTATGCTAATGCTGCCGTTCCCATCCACCCTCTGTGGTTATTTGTCTTACTGTTGCAGTGGCAATGAGATGATCCCCGTTTAACCTCCCCTCCCTCATACCTTGCCAACCATAGCTGCTTTCTCTCCAAACAGTTAACTAGGGAGAAACTCGCCATTGTGTCCCTGGGAACTACTACTTTCTTGGTTTGTGTTCGTACTGCCAGTAGGAACACCACGTGATGCTGAAATGATGTAAGCTGTGTGAATGTCACTCAAAATCGTGTCGTGTGTGTATATATAGGCATCTTATTTATTTATTTTTGACCATTTATATTCCGAAGATCTCCACATACTTGAGTCACTCAGGCTTCCTATGTGCTGGGAAAAGACCCTGCTTGAAGCAGTTGACAAACAGTCCCCATACGTGGTGTTCTAAGAACTACAATCATGGAACTATGAAAGTTAATCTAGTGGGAAAGCACCCCATGTCTGTTTGAGGTGAAGTTTTTAGGACCCTGTGAGTTCGGTGTTATTTTCTTTGCAAATTCAGTTTGACTTGTTCTCTTTTTTTGTGGATTTCACAAGTGTTTTTCTGTACAAAAACGACTCCACTCAAACAAACCGGAGCAAAATGGCACCTTTATGGCATCTGTTTAATCATTAACAATCATATCGGTAGAAGGCTGACGGGCTGATAATTTGTTTCATGACACCCAAGGTCCTTTTAGTAATGCCCTTAAATCATTAGGACACTTGTGCCCTGAATCTTGCAGGCCATCCGCATCATCGGCGTCTTATAAACAAACCCTCCAGTGGGCGAGCCGTGTTTAAAGCTCTGTACATGAATTGTATTCTGAATTGGTAAAAGCTGTGCTGTTTTGTCGGTTGCTGTGTTTGTGCCGCCGTCATCGTCGTGCGCCGCGCAAGTTAAATGTGGCCGGAAACAGAATCGGTTAAATGAGACTGACAAGCCGAGCACGCTCACTTTAAGGTTTTCGAAACTTTGCATTTCCGTCTTTCTATCTGAAGTCCGTCTTAGTTCCCAAGTTTGGAAATCCGTCCACGTTCTCCTCGTCCTGGAAATGATAGGACCCCGAGTGCTTGGTCTTGCATTGTGAATTTTAGCCTCAATGCTTTATTTTGAGTCTCCATTCTTAAGAATGTTCTCATTCTTGTTCTGAATAGCAAAATGGTTTAAATGCCAGTCCTTAATTCCTGCTAGTCGCGCATGCACGTCTCGCATGCCTTTCCTTCTCTGTTTTGTTCTCGCTGATTCTCACCACAGGCTGCAGCTCGGCGGTTCGGTTTTGTTGTAGGGTAAAGTGGATCGTCCTAAAATATTCCCAGTGTTGAGATGGTGAACTGATGCTTTCTGGCACTGTGAATCAACTTCCCACAATAGGCCAGTGTGCGGTGGCGTTAGAGTCGGCATTGCCCCCTGCTTACAGGAAAGGACAAGGGGAAAACCAAAGCTGTTAACGGCCACACCCACTGCAGACCTGTTCCATCATTCAGCAAGAATGTGTGTGAAATGATGGGGGCGAGCGGGCAGGAGGTTCTGTGGAAACGGCGGAGAACGTGCTCGCAGGGCAGACTGCTGCGACTGTGGATCATCGGAGCCTGTTTGTTTAAGGAACAGATTCCAAACCTCTGCCCAAACACGTCCCGCGCTCGCCCCATGGTTAAAAACAGGAAATGCCTTTGCTTTGTGCCTTTGATGCTGCGTTTCAGGGTGGTCGGTGGCTAATGAGGCTTTGGGAGAAGTCCAAGGTTAAGCTGAGTGGACGCCACATGACGCTGCAAAGCATGATGGATTAACTGAGCCGTAACCAATTAGGCTGCAGGTCTGAGTGACATCCATCACAAACTTTTTATTTATTTTTTTATTTATTTATTTTTTTTTGCAACAAAGTGCCAAAAACAAAGTTCACTTAGTTTAGACGTGGCTTGCTTTTCCATTCTCTGTGACTGCTGGTCGTGTGAGAGATCTTTGTTTGGACGATTTGCATTTGAGTGTGGGCTGTTGTTCTGCCCTGAGGTGTGCCGGTGCCAGGAATTAACCTGATAATAGATCTTCTACAGCTTGTAATTTGAATGTCACTTTAAGGTGAAGGTGTAATCTCTCTTGATGACTGAGCTTACCTGAGCTTCACACAGGTGAAAACAGGTCTTATCCTGCTGTCACAGCAGAATTATGGAGCTCAGTCACTTTAGTCAGGTTGGAACTTGGATATTGTGGAGTGGTTAGTCATTGCGGCTTACTCACTCGTTTAGCGTTTTTGCTTTGGCCCTCTCTAGTGTCAATTCATCCGGCGTCTTTTCAAACGTCATAAACGCAGCAGAAATTCCCAAACTTAATTTCAGAGGGCAACTAGTCGTTTTATACGTTGGAGGCCTTGCGTGTTGTTGTGTGCGTGTTGTTTTGCGCCCACAGAAATGAGTGAAGATTGTTTTATTTAGCCGTGGTCGCATGTTTACCTGTTACGAGGCTTTGTTCGCACTGCAGGCAATGTGGTCTGATTCTGTTTTTTTTTTTCCACTAATGGGGCAAAAACTCGTTTTCACTTAGGCCGTTTGAACTCCTGCCTCTTGCGTGTGCGCTACTGAAATCTGATGCTTGTCTGATAAGTGGCTGTGTAACGTCAGTCTGAACAGGCCGATTAGAATTCTTGTGACGTTTAATATCAACAGCTCATCCTTAGGGGCACTTAATGTAATCCAAAACGGGATGCCGTATTGGTTTGCCAACATGCAGGAACTCGTTCCCGTTGCCGGAAGTGCTATACAGGGCGAGTCAAAAGTCACAGGACATGTCACGTGCTACGTTGTGGACTTAAATCCTGCCTAAACCGTTGATGAGGTTTCTTGGTCGGTGGCGGTTCTTCAGGCGATCGCTACGTTTCTTATCGTCCACCGTCCCATTTTCTCTGTATTTGGTAATGAGGGATGTAACAGCGCTGTGTGAAATTGGTGATCTTTCTGGGTGTCGGTTGTTGAAGTCTGTTGCTATGATAGGGCAGTGCAAATCTGATCGCAGCAATCAATTTCTGAGACAATTCTGGTCGTCTTTGATTTCCTACATGACCACCTTTCCACCGGGAAAAAAAAACGTGCGCTTGATCCAATATGGTGGGTTTCAAGATGGCTGCCATGTTCCGGGTAAGTCATTTGAATCGTGGACTGTAGAGCGGTCCCTGTCACCGTCCCATCACGCCAGGCTACAGTCTCGGGGTCCTTGCGGTTTTCTCTACAGGAGCATGATTTCAGAGGATCAAAACCTTTGCCCCTTTTTAACCTCTGTGTCGTCGTTATGTTCACACAGCAGCTAAAAGTGACTCGATTCTAATCATTTTTCTGGTCCTATATGATGCGCGTTATCACTGGGACAGTGTGAAAGGAAAAAAAAATAATGTGTTATTTCTAGTTCCAGTTTGGGCCACTTTGAAGTCTGGTACGTATCCGTTATGTGGAAATGCGCCTCGATGAACTCGAAATTCGCCATAAAAGCGATCTGAGGTGAAGGGAAAATGACATGACAGCAGCGAGGGGCGTCGTAAACAAAATTTGCAGGAAAAAAAAATAAATCAAAAGGAAAACAAAAAGCTAAGTGAAGCTGAAAGAAATTAGGGATGCAAACCAAATAATTGGGAGAACATCGTGTCGTTTTTACCGTGACCATTATAGAAATGCCACGTTGTTTTGGGCATACCTGTCGCTTCCGGAGCTTGATATAGTAGAACAATGCACATTAGAAAGATTGTGATCCAATAAAATTGGTAAGAAAATTGGATCTGGGCCACCTGACTACACAACAAGCTGAACAAAAACTACCCTCTCTTCCTAGTGGGCGTCTGTTATCTTAATGTTCAAGACCATGACCTGTCCAATACAGGTCATTTTAACCCTGTCAGACATGGGATCTGGGCCACCTGCAGTGGGAACTGGGAGAATAATGAATAAAAAAGGTAGTTTAAAGGTAAAATGTTTGCGTGTATACAGTATATATTGTTCCATAAACCTGTTTTTTAGTGATGGAACCAGAGTTCATCCTGACAGCACTAGTTCTCATCGGTATGACTGCTTTTCTTTTTAAAAGCTTGCTGTGGATCCTACGGCATAAATCCGGCAGGACATTCTCAGGAGGAGCAGTAAATGGCTCTGTTACTGACTGTAATTTGCCTTCGCATCCGGTTTTTGTCGCTCTCACGCGCCTGCCGCTTGCGAAGAGGAAATTAGATCGAGCTGCCTGCAGACTTCGTTACAGGATGATTCAGTCCATGCACTTAACGGTTCATTCATAAAAAGCCTGGCATGCAGCTACTTCCTGTTTACCAGCCCAGTGGGCTGTAGTGGATTTCAAACAGTCAGCACTGAAGAGAAGGAAGGGTTTTATGCTCGGCCCGATTTGTTTGAGTTTTTTTGTTTTGTTTCTTGTTTGTGACTGCACCATTGCTCTCACTGTTTGCTCTGTTACTGCCAGAGAACTATTTCTGAACATGACTGATCAACACTGTGGAACATGCTATTGTTTATGATCTCTTCTATATATTAATAATAATAATAATAATAATAGGATGTTCCCAGCTTGTTGCTTGTGCACCAGTATGCAGTGATGAATCCCTGTGATGTTTATAAGCAGTGAAGCACTAAATGTTTAGGCCTGTCCAATCCTGCTTATGCTCATCTGTTTATCTGTACACTTCAAATTAGCACTTCATACATAAATCCTATAGCACATGCTATATAGCTGCTATTTTCTGTAGCCAATAACTGAATACTTAATACACTGAAAATACACTATAAATATGTCTTGGTGTTGGGAGGCGGCATTTTACAGCACCATTACAGAAATATATTTTCAAATTCGGCCACAGAAAAATAAAGCACATTCTCAAAGCACATTTAATGCTTCTTACTCCAACTGAGTTTGAGTTGATTTATTTTTATTAAATATTTTATTAGGGGTGTCATTCTTATTGTATTGATTGATTAATTGATAAATTGATTAAACATTCGGTGTATTTCTGACATGAATGCAAAGCATGTCCCCTGAAATGCCCCAACAATTATAGGAAAAGACTAGAAATGGTTAGAGGGTTAAAATTGTAAACAAAATGCTCCTTTGTAGCTTCATCATAAGAGTGGAAAATATATATATTTTTTTATTTCTGGAGAAAAAAAAGTTTAAACAGAAATGAACTTTTTAGTCTTTTTAGTTTTATTATTTTATATATTTTTATTAGTAGTAGTAATAGTAGTATATTTGAACATTTTTAACCATGTTTAAATAGCTAAGTGCTGTCTTACATCAACAGACGTAAACTGTGAGAGCACCCTCTGGTGTTCAGAACATGCAATTGCATTAGATGGAATAATAAACAGAAACCCATCAGCACATTTTTGCGTCCTGATACGATTTATCGCTACACCCCTAGATTTTATAATAAAGAAACCTCATGCATTGTTTTAATTAGTTTGTTTCCTTGAATTGAACATTTCGGATGTCTAGAATCACTGCTGCACTGCTCGATTACTCCTGCATTTCCCTTCTTATTTATTTTAGCAGCACACCTAAGCACTCAGACCCGAGCTTGTTAATGCTGGGATCACACCAGCAACCTGGCACTCTAGGAATAACATGCTTACTCGGCGCATTAAGAGAGATTCACTGGGTGACACCTAGCAGTCGTGACACTCTGTAGTAAGATATGAGATTAATTAAGGGTTTATGAAGTGTCTTACAGTACAGAGAGCCTAATGAGTGCTGCATATTATAGCTATAAAAATGGCCAGTCATTTAAAGCGAGAGTGAACTGTGTGCTTAAGATCTTATTTATTCTTTTGATTTATGAATTTACACTGGCAGCATTTATTAGACACCCTCATCCAGGGCAACTTACAGCTGATACAGTTCTTACAATTCAACCAATGGTGAGTTAAGGACCTTGTTCAAGGACCCAACTGTGGCAGCTTGTCAGAGGTGGGATTTGAACCCTGGACCATTAGGTCCAGAGTCCAGTACCTTAACCGCTATGCTTCCACAGTTCATAATGGAATTTTATGACCTGTCTGAGGAGTCTACAGCCGTTTCTGAACTTACTGTGCCTCAAACGATGGCGTTTACATTTTGGCAGCATGTTGTGAAGACTTTTCCTTTATTTTGCAGGATTTATAGGAATGGATTCAGTTTGTCCTCACAGAGACATGGTCTAAAAGTTTCTTTTCTACTTTCGCTTGCTCTTGCGAGTCTCTGAGTGAAATATCACTGTTCATGCCTGAAAAGTGGCTTTTGTTCAACAGAGCAAGGCACAGGGCTTGTCTTTCACCTGGGAGTATAACAATCCATGAAGCGTTGAACAACACTGCGTTGTGTCCTTAGCTAACCCCTCCTCGGGTATTAGTCTCTCGGCATGGGTCCAGCCTGTGGACTTGGCTTTGTTTCCCTTCTGTTTAATAGATTTAATGTCTGTGGCTATTATGTTCAGTAACATTGTGGACCCAGATGACGGGAAGCCGCTCTGGCCTTTTTGCGCACTATCAGAGATTTGGCACTAAAAGCTGCAACTGTGATTTCTTCATTAGACAAAAGGGATAGCTGGATCTTTATGGTACCTGTTGTGGACTGGATCCAGCTTTATCTAATAGTTCTCCTGTTGATAGCTGATTTGCTACACACACAAACACATACACATCACACACGGTGTGAGATGATGTATGTTGTGTGAAGAAGAAGATAAGCTTTACAGTAGAGTGGTTAGGTTTGCGGGTGCTTACTTTGTTTCCTCGGCCTGCAGGAACAACACATCTGTGCTTCACTGAACAAACAGAACAAACGGAAAGTACGCAATCAAAATAACTTTTTAAATAACAAAATCTTAATCATCCTGTTGAAATGCCTTCCATCGCTGAACATTTCGAAACCGACTCTGGTCGGGCTGATCTAAACTGCAAAATGAACAGAGCGCTAACAAAGGAACGATGTTTATTTGAACCCAAGCACTTCTTCATCCTGGTGAACTTTATCACTGGAATTGTTCCACAACAGAATGACGATGCAGTTGTTAAGCCCTGATGACCATCATCTGTCTCTGCAGAAGCAGAATCCCAAGTTCCCATGGTTCTTGTTTGGGCTGGGTTCTTGTTGTTGAAAGCGAAATGGAAATATGCCCTCGGTAAACTGCATTAGTCAACCTTTTATCTCAAAGTAAATGGCCTTTTGAAATCCCTGTTTTTTAGCCATAAGGGCTGCAATTAAAGCAACAGCAAGCTCTTGTTTCCCCGTAAACATTAACACTTGTCTTCACTTAGTGTGTTAGAAGAAACCTTTTGATCTTCTCCTCTTGCGTAGTTCGGGCTTTCAGAGGCTGTTATCGGAATAAATAATAAAAAAAAATAACAAAAGACTTTTAACTTTTTTTTTTTGTAATCCCTCAGGAGTTGTTCCCTACATGCATATCAGATGTAGTTTAGAGCAAAATCTGAGGCAACTGTAAATCTTGCGTAATCATCTGCTGACGTTTGGACTATAGGGCATCGTTATGCTTTGTTTGTTGTTACAGCGATGAACAAACCCCTTAAAGTGAGCTAATGCTTCTCAGACTTTCCATTCTAATAAAGGACCACATCGAAGCCATTTCCTGCACTGGTTAAATCCGGAGATTACATCTAGTCATGGCCACAGAAGACATATGTCATGGTTTAACCAAAAAAAAAAACGGCGCATGGAACGTTCAGCTGTGTTACTGTCGATAGGGCTGTGGATGGTGGGGATATGGCAACCTTGGAATTAAATGCTAAACAGCAACCGAACACTTTGGAGACTCTGACGCGCAAAAAAAACAAATGCTCAAGAAAATGAAGATTTTTATGATTTAATATTTAAAAAAATGTATGTTTGCGTTACGTGTCATGTTCTGAGATTATTGGCTGGTCATAAGGCAGAAATCCGATCCGAGTCCCAAAAAAACAGATTTTTGTGTTCGTGTATTCGTTGATCAGATTACTTACAAATTCAGTTTTTTTTTGTGCAGTTTTCGACTTAGTAAGTATGAGGGTGATAGCTTTTAAATGCACTTATTAAGTGCCTTAGCTATCCCACACTTCCATAATCATGTCCTCTGCTATTTAAACCTCTTATTTGAAGCAGGAGGACATGATGGACATGTCATTTAAACAGGCTTTTACAAGTACAGAACTGTGAAATAAATCAGTGGTACTTAATGGACGATAACTTTTAAAGGCCGTGCATTTAATTTTAGTTCCTTCAGCCTCGATGTTTGCTGTCTGCGTTCATCCCTGCTCCCAGGCACAGCCTGACATGAACGATATTTTTACTTTCATTTTTGGTCTTTCTTTTTTTCAGTCAAAAACACATTTATTTGAAATTCTTTGTTTCCTGAAATGTTGGTGGATCTGCAGTTACACATACACATGTTGGAATCCATCTAGTCGGCACGTAAGACGGACAGGTGTTCCAGTCAGAAGAGTCTCCTGAGCCAATTAAATGAAGCCGTTCTCATTAAAAATAAGGAAGATTTAAAAAAAAAAATACAGGTACCCTCTAGGGATTTCCACTTACGGTGTGAAGAAAATGGGCTCCAGTTGTCCGACCGATTGTTTTCTGAATGCGCCTGTGCAGGTACGTTTGGATAACGGGATTTGATTTTGTGTTGTGACCCATCATTGTGGCATTATAACAGTTCTGGGGACGGTCCAGTGCCTATTTACTCATAGAATTATCCGGGTAGGTGGAGAAGTTTAGGTGTGTGAGCAGTTTGGAAATATTTTAACATCTATTTAGCCCAGCTGAACGTTAAGTGGTGTGAGCACATAATGTATATTTCATTTTGTTCCAGTCAAAGAATCTTAGGAAAATAAAACGTTTGAAAGTCATTGTAAGAACTGTAATGTTATTATATTGTGTGGTACTCTGTATCTGTAAGTGTCCAAATGCAATATAGGTGCATTGTTGGTTCTTAATTGTCACCTCCCAGTACAGCCCACGTGATTTGCTTCTTTCTGCATGCTCGTTTGGAACGTCTCACTAGTGATGTCGATGAAGATTTTCCTCCTTTGGCTCTCGCTGCTTTTATTCTCTCACAGGTGCAGGTGCTAAAGTTCCCAGACTCTGCTCTGGCTTTGATCTGACCGCGCAGCTGTAGGAGGACGGCGGGGAGATCTAGCACCACACTGCATGCCCTGATTTTTGGTGATTTTTGTGTGACCTGGCCTCCCTACTTCTCTGACCTTGACCAGTAATTTTGAGGCTGTGTCATTTTGAACATGGTAGTTTGTATCTTTCTGTGTGTGGGTTCGAAACAGGTGTGTTCGTTCCCTGCCTGCCACTGGTTTAAATCTCTGTGGGTATATATGGGAACAGATCCTAATGCGTTGTGAGGGAAAACGTCGAACGGAAATATGGAAAAGTAGGAAAGGAGCAGGAAACCCGTTCTGTTAGGCAAGTTTGACAAATCGATAGTGTGCAGGAGTTACTCGCTCTCAGATGGTGAGGATGTGGAGGGCAGCGGGGCACTCTGGGTAATAAAGCAAAGTGCAGCATTTTACTACTTGCCACAATAACAAACCTGAAAAGAGTGCAGGTGCTTTTTAAAATCGGACAGTGTTACTGTTTCAGCTGCCCGCCGTTCCCCGCGGTTATGACTTTGCCAGTAAACATGTTTTATTCTGCAGATGTGACCGGAGTAAAAGGTCATCCGGGGGGAGTCACTAAAGCACAGTGGAAAGGAGGAGCGGATTTGGAAGCTGGAAACAAATCGAAATGGATTAAAACCCATCACTGTGTGTTCTGTTGGACCGAGTCATCGAAGTGGGGTGGGGTGGGGGGGTGTGTGGGTGGGGTTGGGTGTTAAAAAGTTGTCTTCGGAAATTTGGGATCCATCCACCTTTCAGCCATCAGCCCCTTGTTTAACTCTCTTAATACACGCTCTGTAGATGAGCCTTTCTCACACATCAGTGTTAATCATTTGCTCGAGTTCTGTATGGCATTAACAATGAGCTCGAGACATGAAAGGCAACTGTAGCTGAGAAAAGTGAACTGGGGGAAAAAGGGCTAGATAAATCAACCATCACTTTTATCAAGCACAAAACCCTGCGACCATTGCACTGAAACGTCCTGCTCTGTTTCGTTATGGCTTTTTCGACATGTTTTGCGACGGCAAGGGTGATCGTTCCCCATCTCCCCCCCACCCCGTTTGTCAGGTTGCACTTATTTAATCATTCCAACGTTCTTATCAGTTGTGATTAAGAGCCCTGCTCTACACACTCCCAGGAACTCCAGGCTTTTCCCATGAGAATAACGCCCATTAAACACGGCTGTGTTTTGTTTATACGATCCTCTATAAAACGATTTTTATTTCTCACTCACATGTGGGAGGGACGTTTGAATCCAGAAGAGATGGACAGATTTAAGAGGTCACCGAGCGTCTTTTAATACTGTTTACACTTGGCGTGAAGCAGTTGGGTTTTGTCGGCCCAGTACCCCGATACACACTCGCTCACTCACTCCTTGTTGAAATATAACAAAGCGGAATAGTCTACCTCCTGTACCCTTTCCCGACAGCACGATGGCTCCCGTTTCCCTGCTGGCTAACACTTTGCACAGCTGTCTGACTAAGATTTATGGTTTTGCACATGCTGTAATTATCAGCGTGAGGTTTTTTGTCTCTTTATTAAGATGGAATTTTTAAAGACAGGGATTTTAAGTCAGAAAGCCTGAGGGACACACCTCAAGTGGAGCGAGACTCTCTTTCTTCAGCTTTAGGAGATGTTTTTAGTTTTATTACTCAGATCTGCCGTGTTGGATCTTAACCAGGAGCCGTCCCAGGTCCTGAGGCTTTGGTACTTTATGTATATGGCAAAAAGGTTATCACCCTGCGGTGTGACTGAGTGCTTTTACAGACTCACTAATTATCCAGCCTTCATCTGATTTTGACAGGTACATGAATTACACGAGGGTTTATGTAAAGAACAGAATGATGTTTTATGTCGGAGTAAGGCTATTAATGAACTTTCAGTAATCCACCAAAGCCATCTACATTCACTCCTGTGGCCAGATTCCTCACCAGGTTTCTTTTAAAATTCTCAAATTAGCACTGTGCTAAGTCAGTATTGGGATATGCATATGATGTGGAAGAAATATTATATGATGTGTCAAGGTCATTAACATTTTCACAATACGCGAGATTTATCACAGTACATCATCAGATCGCAGACGAAATGCATCAGTAGGGACAGTCTTAAAAAAGAACTACAAAATAAATTTGATCCCATACCCAGTAAAGTAATGCATGCTTAAAATATGCTTCACTAATTCGACTCTGTATGCATGCAGTTGGTCAGTGTTCTGTAAGCAGTAAGGACATCCTCAATACATCAGAGAAGAATATCGATACCAAAATTGATCAGTAAAATGGTCTTATTGCTTACCTGTAGTCAGACGTTGCCCGCTTTTTGCCTTGGGACCCCCCCTATTAAAAGCTGCCCCTCCCAATTTCCATTATTTAGTAGACGCTCTTATCCAGAGTGATTTACAAATCATACAGTCTTACAATTCAAGCAATTGTGGGTTAAGGGCCTTGCTCAAGGACCCGACTGTGGCAGCTTGGCAGAGGTGGGATGTGAACACAGGACCATCAGGTCCAGAGTCCAGTACCTTAACCGCCAGGCTACCACAGTCCCAATCCCACAAAACACAGATGGACTTAAAGTATAAAGTGAGTCAACGCAGATCTTTATTGGCCAAAATTAGGATAATTTAAAGACTTTTTCCTAGTGATGCGCAACATATTGTATTGTGTCCATTGTATTATTTGCCGATTAAATTCATTTTTTTACTTAATATCGGCATCGTTACGATATTTACATGCGAATATTTTGCTTTTTATTCTTTCGGCTGTTACTTGTTAAACAAAATAACTGAAGTTGCAGACTGTGTAGTTAGTTAGCTATGCAGTTTTATTTCTTTGGGTCTCTCAATTTCAAGCTTTATGCCCTAAAATTGTAATTTTTTTTTTTTATTGTCTGTACCAATTCAAGGCTTGAAAAAGAGGTTCCTTTTTTACAGGTTTAGAAAATCAAATAAAATGAAATTTCTTTTCCATTTTTCCTTTAATAAAACTGCAGCTGAGGATTACAATAACAATGTCCAATTTGGCTGTTTCATGGCTTTTTTTCTTTATTGCTAAAACAACGTTTTTTTTTTTTTAAGGATTATAATGTGAACGTTTTTATAAATGCAGAAAGTTTACATCATTGATTTTTTTTACGTCCGTATCGGCCACAGTAGACATCCGTTATCATATCGGCCCAGGAAATTCAATAACGGTGCATCCCTACTTTTTTCTTTTCTCTTGTATACACACACACACACACACACACACACACACACACACATCTTATATAACTGGAGTTGTTTTCTTTTTTTTAAAGATAGCTAAACCTTTAGCTCAAACAAGATGTTATTTGTTGTTATTTAGCTTTTTCTTGTTACTTAACAAATGCAAATATTATTTTGACAAACTCCGAACCGCCAAAGCCTTGCACCACCCCTGTGATGTTTGGTTCCCCAGGATGAAGTCCATGGTGCCAAGTTCCACTTCTGTAAGTTCAGCTCATCCTGTTTCTGAGATTCGTGCTGTTCAAGCCAGCTTCTGTTACAGAGTATTGCGTCTTTATAGTAATCACTAGGTGAAGCTGGAGAATGAAAGCTGCCACTTGGTTTTTGGCAGCCGAAATAACAGAGAGACATTCTTACGCATTAACACACGTAACGTGTAAGGACAAAAGCATGATTGAACATGCTGCTACAGGAAGATAATAAATGTATTGCTAGTGCCGTACCAAACCCGTGGAGTGTTTGTCTTTTTCACAAAGACTGACCTAGAAATAATTAATTATACTCTGTTTAAACTTCACCTTTGTCTTGTTGCTGTACAAAAGCAGGACAGATGATAATAATAATAATAATTATACTACAGAAAGTGTTATTGTCTGACTTACTTACGTACTTACAGTCCTACAATATCTTATTGGGATGGTACGGAGGCTCGGTGGGGGGGCATCGCTGCCTCACAGCAAGAAAGTCCCAGGTTCTATTACAGGGTGGAGCAGCCTGGGTCCTTTCTGTAGTCTGCATGTCCTCCCCATGTCTGCGTGGGTTTACTCCGGATACTCTGGTTTCCTCCCACAGTCCAAAGACACGCGTGGTAGGGTTAACTTATTACTCTAAAGTTGCCATTGAAGTTGATTGTATATAACATTGTGTGTCTCTGAAATGGCCGATAGCGACGTTACATAAACAAACAAAATCTTATTTGAAGACGAATCAGTATAAATCCTTTAAAAAACAGCAGTGCGTTGTAGCTCTGCCGTGGAGCTCCGGAGCCCCATGACAGGAAATAATCAGTTCCCCAAATACTTGTTTGTCCTGCTTGAGTCAGTTGGGCTAACCTGTGTACGTGTTTTATTCTTTTACCCAAGATTGCAGGCTGACCAGTGAAGCCCAATTTTAAGTACAAATTTAAACTTTTTATAGCGATGGGTTGTCATTGGACCCGAGATCAGACACTTACAGTTCAGCGGGAACAAGTCGAAATGATTATAAAGAATAAATTTGAAAATATGCATGGTGAAAAATGACCTCATGTGACAGGAGGTATTGCTTAAAGAGGAATGTCTGCAAACGTCTGCCAAAGACAGAGACACATTGAGATGTTCGGGAAGCTAATTTCAGCTTAGAGGAGCCAGCACACGGAATCAGTGAATCACCCTATAGATGAACTTGGATTTCTGTAGAAGCTTCCAAGCTGCCTGAGCTGAAGACCTGAGCCGACCTGACTTTGGCCTGGTTCTGGATTTGAAGCATAGGTAATTTGGCCAGAGGTTTGATGAGTTCCATATCGTCATATACATAAAGAAAAGTGAACAACTACGTGTTTTTCTTACGAGTGGAATTATCCATTGAAAAGAAATCACCGAGTATGGGATAGTACCGTATTTTTAAATAGCAGTTTTAAGGAAGCATTTGATCTTTGACGACTTGCGTTGCGCTCAGTATCGCGTATCGTCAAAATGTCCCTAAGCATTGGGATAGAATCTTTTTTTCAATATATCGCCCACCCCCGTTTGCGAATCGAGTGAACCAGAGTTGCTCAACGTCTTTAATCCTTTAGAAACTGCAGCCTGCTTTGTTGAAATGCACTGACTGTATGACTGTATGTTTCCATGGTTACATTGCTGTGCATGTTTGTACACTAGTCATACATGAACTATTTGAGCCCTATGGGCATGGTGAAGCTGAGATTATGGGCCATTATGTTCTGTAATGCTGCACAATGAAGGGGTAAAATAAAACAAGCGCAGCAGCCTTCTGTCGTTTCCTCTCTACTGAGAAGTCTCACGTTAGCAGCTGGTGGTGTGTAGCGGCCTTTTTACGAGTGAGGGAGGATGAGAGGGGGATTGGAGGGGGAAGTGTGTGTGGTGGTAGGCACGGACTTCCAGCTCAGTGGTGTGTGTGTGTGTGTGTGTTGGTGACCCTGAGTGTTTTGCACATAGGCGCAGTCTCGGCTTGTTATGACTCCACACCCTGAATCCAGTCCTGGCGCCAGTTAAGGACAGACAGGGCGCTGTACACAGGCCATTCAGCTGCATTTGTTTATGAGCAAATTATCTCAAGTCCGTGTTTGTCTGGATTCGGAGACTCTCTCCGTGTTTGTACTGCAGACATTCCTAGACCTTCTACTCGAACCAAATGAAGGAAAAATGCTTCAGTGAAGATCAATGGAGCCTAAAGATTAGAGGGGGGAATGTATAACTTATTTACTTAGCCTTATCATATTTGTTCACCTTGATGCAGTTTCCTTTCCACAGTTCACTACAGACTGCGCACACTGGCGCCGTCTCGCACGCGCCTGCCACTTGGTCACCGATTTATCGGCAACTGTTCAGCCATGTATCAGAAAAATACCCTCCATCATCAGGCCTGTGGTCTGAATCCAGTGCTGAGGAAGAAATGCAGCACTCATTGTGCATAAAATAATAACATCACCTACTGTTTTGTAACGAGAATGGTGTTTAATGATTTAATAATGTACTATATTAATAATATATTAATGTACTATATTAATAATTCAATAATGTGCTATATTAATATTTTAATAATGTACTATAATATTGTAATAACGTACTATTATAATAATATTTTAATAATGTACTTTAATAATTTACTATATTACTAATTTAATAATGTTCTATATTAATAATGTACTGGATTTTTTTGCCGTTATCAGACATTTTAGTGCATGTAAAGGCATTCAGTAAGACGAACGATCATTTAGAAATAGAAAAACTGTTTACGAAAGTCTAATTAGCTGCAGTCTTTAGCGGGAAGGGAGGCGGCGTTTTGCAATTGTACCGGCTTGTTCTGTAAGAAACACAAAGACAAGCTAAAACATCTTTTATAAACACTGGCGTTTGGGTTATTAATACCCAGAGCTCTTATCCTGATTGAAATCCGGTTGCATAAAATGCACATCAGCTCACTAACACTGGATCACCTGCTTCCTCTCATGTTTAATGTTTAGTGCATTAGCGTACTCGTCACGATTTCAGAAAACATTTCAGCTCTAATAATTATCTCTGCATAAAGAACTGGAGTTAACCACCATGAAATCTGCCCCGGCTGTCGCTCTGTGACGTGGTGCGCCAGAATAAAAGTCCCGTGCAGGAAATTAAATATTTACCAACTATTTCAAACTTTTCCATTCTCAGTTTCGTGTAGACAATAAATTCTAGTTCAATTTGCTTTTGTATGATTAAGAATGTAATACAATTGTGTTTTGGTAATACTTAATTGTTATGAGCATATTTAAGTGTTTTTTATTACTTTAGCTACAGGGGCGGTACGGGGGCTCGGTGGGCGGCACCGCTGCCTCACAGCAAGATGGGTTCCATTCCAGGGTGGGGCGGCCTGGGTCCTTTCTGTGTGGAGTCTGCATGTCCTCCCCGTGTCTGCATGGGTTTACTCCGGGTACTCCGGTTTCCTCCCACAGTTTAAAGACGTGTGTTAGGTAAACCGATTACTCTAACATTCACATTGACTTGAATGTGTGTAACTAGTTCTGATTTAACCCTGTGTGTCGCTGAAATGGCCACTGATGCCAAAAAAAAAAGCGATGTTAAATAAATCAAATGAACAAACAAACTTTAGCTACAGCCTCCTGCTAGGCACAAATGGGTGTAAATAACTGAGTACTACTCTTACTATTAATAGTAATAGTGACACTCGAGTTGGAGGTATTGGAGTCTGTAAATAAGAGTTAAAGTGGTCGCTTGTCCTCCCTGTGCCGTTCTTATATAAAACAGGAGACCTGCACATGGAAGAGGTGTATATGGGTGCAATTAATGCCTGACTGAGCCGACTGTTTCACTGCTGAAAAAGCACCCCTACTGTCCAAATGTTGTTTCTTTTTAAAATTTCGAACAAATTTCCAAAAAAGTCAGCAAGAAAAGTTTCCATTGAGAAGCAACAAGAATGCGAGCCAGGCGCCCAGCGACTGAGAGACTGGAACGTGCAGTTTGTGCCTCATCATTAAATGGATCCAGTGTAGTGTTAAAATACACGAGCAGCGTTTTGTTTACATTCGACCCTCTACTCAACAATCTGTCTTACTTCAAGACATTACAGGCTCCTTGAATGTGTGAAAGCCACTTTGTGAGCTTGAAAACACCCCATTTTGTGTTTCGCTCGCCCCCTCGACTGAATGACATGCACTAAGAGCAATTACCGAGTGTGTTTACGTGCACGTAATCATCAGCCAATAATCCAATCATTGGGTTTATATTAGCGGAGCGCTGAAATGTAGGCGAAATACTCAAAGGCTTGGTTTGTTTTTTTAATTTATGAACGATGCAGAATAAAAGCAGATATTATTCATGCTTCACATGATCAGTGATTACAGATTGTTTGGTTTAGTTTCTCATTAAAGCCCCTGCTGTTTAACCCCTATTTTATAAACTCGGTTATAAACTTTTGGAACGCAGACATTAATGCTCTCAGACGTTCCGCAGCATGTGCCTGTGTGCAGCGTTTTATTTTTGATTATATTTGTAGGTGCCGACAAGACAGTGGTGTAACAAAAAGTTACAAGTGCAAAAGCAGAGTTATTATAATTAGGGATGCATCAAAATATGTATTTTTGTCCTAAACTGAACAAATGTTTACAAATAACCCCTGTTATTTTTTTTTTATTATTGTGTTTTTTAATTGATTCCGTCAGATTAGCCATGAAGAAACATTGGACATGAAAAACAATGATCCTTTTAGTCATGGCAGTTTGAGGATAATTTTTTTGCGGGTGTTGTGAAACGAAAATAAAATAAAATGGCCAAACACTAGAGAGTTCAGTCCAGCCCTGTAAAACTTTGCTAGTGTTCTGGCGGGCGTAACTCAATCAGTAACCAGGTAGCCTCAGTAACAGTTAGATGGTTTCATTGTTCCAAGGGCACTTATTGGGTAATGAGACGGACCCAATGAACAATTTGTTATAGGCAAAAACGTCATTGTTCGGGATAAATAATTCAGTCTCTTCACTTTACAATATACAAAGTTCAAGTTTTACAAAGTTTTTGTACAAAGTTCTTCCTTTAAATGTTTAGGCAGTTTTTCCTTGCCACTATTGCCCTAGGCTTGTCCAAACTGGGATTGTCCATAGATAGTAGTCCAAGATAATCTAATGCTTTAAAGCTGGTTTGAGATATTGCTCCATTATAAAACGCACTGTATAAATAAATCCTTGGCTTCCTTTTTTTGCTATTTTCATTTGAACAGTTAAGGTTAAGTCGTCCCTCATTACAATGGATTTTTTCACTTTTGTTGGGTGATTTTAGTGATTTGTCGATCCTAATTTCAGTATGACATCTCGTCTTGTTTATCAAAACTCGACTGTGCATAATGTGTGAAGAATCATCAAAAAAAAAAAGAAGTGAAATAAATACCTGCATGGCACTATGAGGCTGCTGAAGGCAAAATGCTTGCCCAGGTGAGTTCTCATAGTCCTGAGAGATGGAGCTTAGTGATAGTAGACAGGATGATGTGTGTAATGTGGGTGTGTTTGGAACAGTCTGAGTCAAAGGGTGGAAAAAAAAAGCTTAGGTTTCTCTTGGCAGCTTTTTATTCTGCTATATTCCTCACCTCCATCTGGGACAATATCCAGCACTGATAAAGGGCTTTTTCTTTCACGCCTTTGTTTCCAGAAAGGTTATTCATATAATCGGGGAAATCTGAACTCCTTAACTGGCAGTCTGCTCCACTCTCCTCTTACTTGAAATAGATCTGAAATCTTTGCTCAACTGAAGCGTTGAGGTAAATATTCAGAATGTGCTAGCGTTACGGAAAACGGTAGCGATTGCCTGCGTTTGCAGACCTTTTGTTGAGCTCCGTTTTCCGTAATCACCCTTGCCGCTCCGGGTTGGTCCCGTGACTCGTTGGCGTGTTCGGTGGGAAACAGATTCGTGTTTGTCAGCTATCCAAGATCGGTGCTCCTCCGCTTTGGCAGCCTGCTTTAGCGTAGATGTGTTAAGGTGGCCACTTTGGACATAAAAGCCAGACCGGATTCCAGCAGAGTCGCGTCTGCGCCGCTCGCTGCTCAGACACGGCCTCAGACTCCACAGTGGAACAATCAACATGCTGCGAGATTCAGTGTGAGGCCTGTGGGAAATCGGCGTCCACGTTCAGAGGCAGAAACGGTCACTAAGCTGGAATTTCAGGATTAAATACGACACATAGTACGGTCATACCTTGCTCATCACATCACGGGGTGATTTTTAATACCCCGACCCACTGTTTTAACCACTCGAGCTCCCACGACATGCTGCAAATTCAATTTGAGAAATGGGTACGAGTGTAGCGTCGCATTCAGGATCCACCTACAAACTCTCAAATGTCCCTCTTATCTCGAGTATCCTCGTACTTCTTTATTCTGTCCCCTATTTATAAGTGGTACTTCATAAATGATGCACGCCCAGCTCAAATCGGTTGCTATTGTACTTTTTTTTTTTATTTTATTTTATTATTTTTTTTATTTTTTTTATTTTTAAATGATGAGCATCACACTGATTATGAATTAACAGAGATTGTTTAACGCAGGACTTTTTCACTGCTGTTGCTCAAACTAAACACAGCAGCACAGGAGAGCAAAAGGTTTATTTTTAAATGACTTTCAAATTTGTATAACCTTTGACAAACATTTTCTAAATGTTATTTCTAGTTTAACTGTTATACCTGCAGACGCTGTTCCTATTGGTCTCATACGATCTCGGCCTTTCGGGCAGCACGGCTTCCTTACAGGTTCTTTCCCGACCCCTGTCCCATGGGCTTGTATCGCGTGTGTGTGTGCGTGCGTGTATATGTACATATATATGTGCGTGTGCGCGTTGACTGGCCATTGATCTTGAAGAGCGACATTAAATAAACTAATTTCATCGCTCACTAAAATTTCGGGGATATTTAATTATGGGATATTTCATTTTAAAACATCCACTAATGTTCAGCAGTATAATCAAACAAACTATTTTGCACTGCTTTTCCTTGCCGCATTATCTTCCATTTAAAACTTTGTCTCTACTGATTAGGAAGATTCCACTTGCTTTGTCTTTGTTTACAAAGCTTCGTACATTTGCTATCTGGACGCTCTCTTCTCAGCCTTATTTTAATATCCTTCTTTGAATAATGTCGTCTTTTGGACAAATATGGTCAATAATAAGTCATTTCTCATAGAAAAAGGAAACAAACAGCGAGACGTACAAGCAGAGCTGAACAAACAAACGGCTTTAGGAACAAAAGGCTTTAAAGATGAAAAGATCGCTTGTCATAGACGATGGTTATTTATGCAGTGGGGTTAAGCGACTGAAGAAACACGGTGAGCACTTTGCTCTTTTTGTTTAGGCATCTATACTTGGAACAATAAACATTTGCTCGAGAATTAAATACAAAGCGCTCACAGCACGGAGCAGGGGTTTGAAACAAAGCATGGTAGAGATAACAGGCCAAGAACAGCGGTCAGAAAGTCATTTAGAGATATATAGGGTTTGTAAAGTAGGTGTTAAAGTGGGGACCAGTATGAAAAAGAACCTTTTCACATATCAGATGTTGTGATTATTCCGTGTCTGAGTCGCTTGGAAAGCAAGGAGTGTTTTCTGTAGCTCTGAGAAGACCCTAGTTTTTGCATCCCAGTGCCTTTGCTTGAACGTTTAACCCGTAATTTTTCAGTTCTTTTGTTAGTTGTGTTTATGCACTCATCAGCATGTACAAAGAGAGTGCCATGTTCTGCCTGGACAAGACCTCTCCAGTGTCCCAGCATCTGGCCGAGCACACTGGCTGCCTGTTCTGTTTCCGGTGTGTTGACGTCCTGATGACTTCAGGATTACCTCTTCTCCATTGTCGTAACAGACACTCTAGCCATCTCGTCATTTAAAGTTTATCTGTATAGGTTATAGGTTATACGTTAGGCGGCTGTTCTGTGTATCGTCTGATATATTGTGCTGACGTTATCGAGAACATCACAATTATTACATACTCCTAAGGAGTTCACATTTCCCCTTTGAAGTTAAAAATAAGTGCACAAACTGCCCTAGGGCATAAAATACAGACACCACAGCTTTGGAAAGACTGTGCTCAAAAGAGAACAATCTGCAAACTGTTAGAAATCGAAGGACCCTAAAGATGACTTGACAGCAGCCCCATTTTCTCCATCTGCAAACGAAGCTTTGTGCACCATATGAAGCTTAGGACTGTCCACAGAAGCTCGAAGCAGCCAAGGTAGCATTAGCAAGGGTTTCATTCACAAGAGTGTAACAATACACACCTCTCCCGATCCGATTCACGATACCGAGTTCACCATTCAAGTATCTTACGGTTCCCAAATTCTGAATTGTAAACAATGGAAAAGATGCATTTTTCTCTTTAATACGTCTTTAAACAAAAACTCAGCAGTCCCCAGCACATTACTTTTTTTAATTATTTAAATAAATTATTATATTATTATATATTACTTTTTAAAATTTTTTATACTTCATTATTTTTATGAACAGTATATTTAGCTGTGTGGGTATAATAAAAAATGCAAATATCCCCTAATTTCTGTGAGGATTGTAGTTAAAGCATTTGTGATATAATGCCAAAACACACTAGGTTTGAGATCTAATTAGAGTTTTATATAAGGATTTATATAAATATACACTGCTCACAAACATTGCATTATGGGATGTTTCGATTTTGCTATATCCCCTAATTTGTGAGCAGTATATAATTAGATTATATTTATATATAAGAGTTCCTATAACGAAGTGTAGAAACAAAACCAGCCTTTCAGGAAACTGATTTTACAGTCCACTTCTTTTGAACGGAGTCTTTTATTTGACTTTAAAAGTCGTTTTTCACGTCATTGTAGGATTATGAGATTTTACCCTACAGTATGTATGAGCAGATACTTTGGTTAGAGATGAATCGTCCGGTTTTGTTCATGACCTGCCAAAAATTTGACTTGATCTCCTCCTGAATGTCGTAGAATGTAATGTATTGTAAGTGTGTGCATACCTTATCATCTTTACAAATCATTTCCTGTGCTGTAACGTCCTGTAGGACGAGCTGTACTTCTAGGACTTATTAACAACGTGATGTTTACACTTTTCTGAAACATGGCAGCGAGGAGTGTTTTCGACTTCCGTTTGAAATGTTTCGGCTTCATTCTGCAAGGGATTTTTGTCCTCATTTTGTGTTTTTTTTTTTTTGCAGAGTTTATGCACTGGTTATCTATAACTCCAGTCCATTACATGTTCAGCAGGGGTCCAGTGCTTGGCCACCTAGCTGGGGCTGTGGTAGCCTAGTGTTTAAGATAAAGATATTGGACTATGGCCCAGAAGGTTCAGGATTCAACCCACCACCTTTTCCAAGCTGCCACTTTTGGGCCATTGGACTGTAAGACCGTATCGGTTGTAAGTCGCTCTGGATAAGAGCACCTGCTAAATGCTTATAATGTAAATGTTGTCAGGAGAACCTGGCAAGGGGGCACCTCAGGACCCAAAAGTGGGTCACCCCATTGGGCCTTTTCCTTTTAAATGTTAACACAGGTTAACAGAGATCGGTATTAAACTGAGAGCACTAGTGGGTCAGTGACTAAGGTACTGGACAAAAGATTGAAGGTTCAAGTCGTATCACTATCGAGCTGTCAGTGTTTACTTGTGCTTTGTCCTAAATTAAGCAGAAAAATCGCGACTTGGCTTTACACTAGGGGTTCCTAACATCCAGCAGTCGCTATGGGATGTTGGGAGTCGAATATTCAGAATGAGATGGCAAACAGGGATGCAGAGAAAACGGTAAAGAAAGCAGCTCTTCCTTAAAACACCGTGCTAATCACTGCGCTGTGGTAGTCTGAAAATGCGTCAGAAAACACGAGTCCAGTGTAGAGTTTAAGTTGTAAATCGTCAGGTAAGGCAATATAGAGCGTCCCGTTCTGCAAGTGGACGTTAAGAGAAAAGATCTTGCATATAAAACATATACAAACAACATAGAACTTCTAAAAGCAACAGTGCTGAAAGTGCAACACGTAATAATTACCTTCAAAGTAAAATATCTATAAAAATGGAAAATACTTACATCGTCTTCACTTAATCAGTTTTCTTTAAAAGGGTAGCTTTGTATCTGTATAAAATAATATCAAAATCTATCTTCAGTCGCCACAATTAGGGGTTTAAAATAAGGTCAATGTAACAAAATGTGCTAATCTAACAGCGTTAAGGTGAAGTTCAAGGTAAGCAAACAAGCTCACTGATGGGATAAGTTAAACACCTGCTAACTTGATGTATGATTGCTCCCTCTGGTGTCCAAAAATGCACTTGCATTAGGGGGCATTATAAAGTGAACACGTCATACGACGTCATACGAATGTTTTATCATAGCAACAATTAATCCATACCAGGGAATATACGCATGGTATAGGGTAAATCTGACATTTTGGTTTTGTTTGATTTTGTTTGACTAAGCAAAGAAATCCTCCGATCTGTTCCTCCTTGCTCACATGGTGATCTGGGAAATGATAACCCTGTGGGACACCCCGTCCTTTTAAGCTCGGATTTTGGTCTGCGCTCTGGGTTATTATGCCGTGGCCTGGTCATGGTGTTCCACCCCCAGCTAATAATCACCCCAGTTAATCCTGATGGCTCGATGCAGAACGCTTGAGTCAGGGAGTGCACACACTGCATGCAGGAACAGAACACCTGTCTGGTACAGGGATCAAGTCCTCATGATTCAGACGTGTCTAAGCTGCTTGCTGTTTACTGTCACTGCATGCCACTCTCTAACTTCCACTACCAGAAATCTTGAGCAAGATCTTGTGCACCAGCATGCACTCAGTCTCTTTTTATACTGGCTTGATCGAGACACCTTTTCACCTGCTTTGTCTGAAGTTAACACATTTAAGTCAGATCTCTCCTGCCAGCACGGGAGCATCAAATTCAGAGCAGTGCTGTCCACGCCTTTTGGGAGGATTCCCTAAAAGGTAGCCTTGTGGTTACAGTACTGTTCCAGGGTTCAAATCCTGGGCCTGGGCAAGACCCCACGACTGTTTGTATCAGATGTAACTCGCTCTTATTTAAAGGCATCTGCTAAATGAAAATATTACATAATTAAAACCTGTAAATATCACAGTATTCTTTATAGGCCATATCATTATTTTATATACATTTCTCACAAAAATGAGGGGATATTTCAAAATGAATAGGAAGCAATTTGAAAAAAAAGGAAGAATTTGATTGTATTTCATTAAACAAGGTCATCAGGAAAGCAAATGAAAAGTTAAAGAAAGTTGTTCGATTTCACAAATGAGATGCCAGATCAGTTACGGTGACTGAGTAGGAAGGGATATATTCATGTGGGCGAACAGGAGCAGGTCAAAATGGACCAGAGTGCCCCCACATGGACTGTTCAGTAGGGTGTATGGTCACCCAGGAGTGCCAAAACACACCGACAGTGACTGGGCATGGACAGGATCAGATGATCCAGCCGTTCTTCTGGGATCCTCTTCTTATTACTTTTAAAATACAGTCGATTCCGATAACCCTAATAACCGGCTGGTACGATTAATCGAACCTTCCCTATGTTACAAGACGGGACGTGCTATAATTTATGTAACGTATTAAATGTTTATTAAACCTTTATTGTACGATTTACACGTATAGCGAACAAACAAGAACTACTGTTGCTTAGCAACTTTGTTCATTGAAAAATAAATTTGCTCTTGTAAATGAGTGTTCTATGGTACGTATTTGTATATTGCAATATTGGGCAACCAGGAACTAACCTGTGACTCAGGCATATGTGTTTTAATCCCCTATTTAACTTTAATATATTTTAGGGCTACTGGGTGAATTTTTTTTTTTTTTTCCAGTAGCATTTCCAGATCTTTGTAGTAAAAAGGACACAGTGCTGCTTACCTACATAAAGAGGCCATTATGACTTCTCATAAATAACTGAAAATGAGAAAGTCATTAAAACTGGAGAGACTTCTGTCTTTTGACACGGAGCAGAAAAACATTTTTAACATCTCTAACCTTTGATGGTTGTATCTGGAGGCACCGAAATATTTAACACATGTTTAGGTCACATGATTTGTAGCAGAGAGAACATAAGGACTGAGTGTTTTTGGCATGTGCCGAGCTGCAGAGTGTGTCTGAGGGGTGGCACAGGTGTGCTTTTCTACAGCTTGTTAGCTATAGTTCACACCCCGGTCCTGCCCGGTGTCGACCCCGCGTATTCGTCTGAAATATGGAGGCGAGTGACAGGAAATCGGAAATGACAGCTGCACAGGCCAAGCCTGGTCCGTCGAGTCTGTGCTACAGGATCCGGTTAGAGTCGCACTGTTATTCGAACGTGACGAATCTTCAGAAGGCCGTGGGTGAGCCGTGCAAACAGACACCCACCTCCCTAGCCTCCCACTTTCAGGAACATGTTCTAAAACGCTTTTCCGGTCAGACAGAATAAAGTGCGCAAGTTTTACCGGGATAAACAACACGTTTGTTTTGCTGCAGAAGCCTGAAAGTTTGCTTGTATTGCTTTGTAGCAAAATGTAGATAAATGGCACTTGATTGTCCGAGTGCCTCTCTGTGATTATGGGCAAAACTCAAATATACACAGCGCTGGCTCGGCCTCAGTGGGAGACTGATGAGGGAAATCAACTGCAGCACACTCATCTCTAAGCTATGTAAACACTCTGTCGTTGATTTGATTTGTTTTGTTCCGTACAGGCCTAAAAATAATCAGTTCGCTAACAATGCCGTTTAGTGGAAGTAGAAAAGACCCACGATAAGACCCGGCCCCTCCCCTTTCTGTCCTCATGTTGCTGTGATTGGCTGTTGTTTGAGATCAAGCTAGTAATCGTAACGTGTACAGTGTCGGGTGTTTAGTGTTCTTTGTAATCCTGTGGTGATAGTGGTGACGGTGCGGCAGCAGCCTGTGGTGTGTAGACTGGGTGATTGTAGTCCTGCTGTGAGCAAGTGCTCTGTTATTAGTACTCGTGTGAGTCAGTGTTGAAGCTGTTCATTAAGAGGCCTTCGGACTGGTGAAAAACAGCCATTACTCATGGCTGAGTTCATGGGATTGTTAGACAGACTTATGGTAGGTTGTTAACTGTCCTACAGAAGCTCCTGGGTTCAGCTTACCAGCTTTGAAGGTTGTGCTTTTGGATTTGCTGGCTTCATTAAAGACGTTTAAAAGGGTGTAAACCGTTTGAGGTTTAATTTTGTACGTCTCAGAAGAGTGCCATCTTTTAAACATTGTGCTGTTCTGCCCCCTGATTGGTCCAGATATCGCAAGGCTGGTTCTCTGTTTTATGTCACAACATTAGCTCATGCCAAAGCCATTTGGCTGTTTACCTGTCCTGAAAGGACCTTGCATTCTTTTGGAGTATACTTTATAGCAGTGTGGATGTTTGTGAGGTTGCTGAAAGTTGGACTCGTGTTCCCGAGTTTCATGTCAGAAAGCTGTTTGGCGGGGCAGCAAACAAAGCTAAACAAAACGTGTTTCCCAGTGAGCAGGTTAACGGCTGGAACCTAGTGCACACTGCCTATTTTTGTTTGGTCCAGCAAACAGATCTTGGCGATCCTGACTGTTAGACCTGTGTGCGAATTTCTGGCTTTTGCTTTGCTCTTTGGGGTGCTTCCTTTTATGGCGGCTTAACAGGTTTAGGTGAATATTTTACAAAAATGCTGTCCGATGTGTAAATTCTAAACCAGTTTAACAGACCTGATGTTGAAGGCTGATGTTTGTCGCTCTGTTCTAGGGACCCTCCCATTCGGGGAAATTAGCGGTTAAATCGCGAATAGGGAAATGCTTGGTTGTTAAAGCACTCAGTAATACTTCACACATTTTCTCTATAGATTTTACGCTATACGTTGGTCATGTTTAGGATTCTAAAATGTCTTTGCTGACCTAATTCCACTGTAAAATCAGCTGTAAAGCGTGATCTAATTCAGCTGTAAAGTGTTAAGACTTAGTTAAAAAACAAAGTTTTAAGTCTGAAAAGCAGCAGTCGTTGCAAAGTTTCTTACCAGAGTTTTTCTTCGCATCTGAAGATTTTGAACTCGTCAAAAACACCTCAGGCTGGAATTACTACTGGCTTTTGTTTGAACTAAAATGCTTAAACAAGTGAGTGTGACTTGTGCGTTGGCACCTTTCTCCAAAAAGAGGGGAAAAAAAACCCATGTTATTGTTTTTGCTTGTGTCTGAACTTGTCAGTGGAAGTGTTGTGTTTACGGTTTCTGCTGCTGAGACTCCTTAAGGTTCCTCCTTAAGCCTCAGCTGCATTCCACCACGGCACTAAATCGAAGTGCTGCTTATATCTCATGATTTTCATAATGCAGACCGAGTGCTGATCTGCTCCAAGATGAGCTGCCTTTGTCCCTGCCCGAGTGATGCCGTGCTGCAGGAAATGAACCGCGCTGGAGCTTCCTTCTCGACGTTGGAAATTCGCAGGGCTGTTTTTAACGCAGGTGGCGCAGAAACAAGTCTCCAGCGTATTCACTTATAACACAAATCCTGTTTCTGCCATGGACTTCCCAAGCAGCCTGTATTTCAGACTCCTCACTGTACCTGTTCTGTCCCTAATTCCTAATGCGCACTCTTTCTGGGGGTGGGGGCGTGGGGTGGGATGGTTGGTGGGGGTGAGTGTGGAGGAGAGAGTCAGAGGACACACTGTGCCAGCGAGTGCAACCTGATTTCCTCAGACATGCTGGATTATGGCAGCCAAGATCAGCAGAGCTACAAAGACCTCAGATGAACTTGGAAAGGTTCCTAAATTAATAGGGAAGAGAGGCCGAGGTGACGATGTTGACTAAAAATAAAGAGGCCCGAGGCGCGTGTTCCATGGCTCCACTGTTTGGGCGCGTGACGCCTTCGGCTGCTGGTGTGTGGTGGTGTGTACACGGCTGTGGGGACTGGGGTGGGAGGTGTGACTTCCTAAGAGCTGTAATTAATGACTTTGCTTTGAATATGGATGAGACCCTCACACACATGCAGGACTTGCTAATTACTGGGTGGAGGTCAGGCGAGCCGGAGTAACCCTCGATAGACTGAATGAAATTTTAAGCTGAACATCTTCACATCGCCAGTGGTTACACACTGCTTCTTTCTGTGACGGCGCTGGCGTGTTGTAACATGTCCAGAATGTATTCCGGTCTTTTACCCCTTGTTTACAGGATTTGCTCGTGACCCACTGTGACCCTCAGCAATACGAAGGCTGTTGTTTGGAGAAAAGCAGATGCACCCTTTGAGTTGTCTCACTTAAAAGCACAGTGACATAATGCCATGAACAGAAGGGTTTAATAAGAAAAGGGATGTCTGTTCTCAGGTGCTGATCATCGATTCAGTAGCCCAACCGGGTGATATTTAAGGTACTAGTACCGCCTATGCCTTTCAGCCAAATCCCCCATTTTTACCTCAAGATTTGACATTTGATAAGACGTTCCTTTTTTTTATTCCCGAGATCTAAACAATGCACATTTTCTTGTATATGTTTGTGAACATATTATTTAAATATTTTTTTCCCGTCCCCTGGAATTAAGAGAAATGAGAAGTCTCATTGAGATCTGTGAGTGCTCCCTCAGGTGTTCGAAAAATTTAGTTTGTTTAGATGGTCTGATTTCTCTCTGTACCACTTTTAACATTGTCTCAGGCGACAGTGGAAAAGAAAAACTGCCTAATCATAAAAAAAGAAGAATCTTTGTGAGTACCGGGACTAAAAAGGGACCGGATTATGTAAGAATTATACTAATAGATCTAGTCAAATAAGTTAGTTAGTAAATAAACGAGAGTTAATAATCCAGCACTCCTCGCTCACATCCAGTGCTCATACAGCCATGATTTGACGAGGGCATCAGCCATTGATTTGACCCCTTACCAAACTTTGTGATGGCCTGCTGAGTTCTGGGGTTTGGTTCAGTGTGTTTATATCATTAAGTCTGCTTATCTCTATTTCTACTTTTATGTCAGTTAGCAGACGCCCTTATTCAGAACGACTTACAATCCAAACAGTTGTGGGTTAAGGGCCTTGCTCAGGGACCCAACCGTGGCAGCTTGGCAGGGTGGATTTGAACCCTGGACCTCCTGGTCCGTAGTCCAGTACCTTAACCGCTAGTCCACCACAGTCCATGGTGGACATTTCTCCGTCTCTCTATGAGCACATCTGTCGTCTGTCTAGTTGTTCTACTTTGTTTAATGCCGGTGCTAAATCGAATCGATTAACATCTGTACTTTACCCGTGTGATTTCAGAGCAACCTGTGCACAGTGTTTCAAATGAAACGGGCTGCTTTCTGCTAGAGGCCTGGATAAAACGCACAGAGTGACACGCCGAGTCTAAATGACATGGCAGAAAAGCCAAAATGGAGTAGAGCAGGAATGCAGAGCACGTTGTGCGGAGCCTCATGCACCTCTTGCGAGTTGCAGCTGTTTTAAGCTTTAACTTTCCAGCTGCCGTGACGTCCAGGACGGAGTCTGATGCAATCGAAAGCAAATGTCCAAATGTATGCGCAGGAAGAATTAGCCTACGCTTTGACTTATCAGCAGAAAACTGGTTGGGAAGTTTAATTTCAGCCTTTACAGTTGAGAAATCTAGAAACGACATCGACTGACATGGATAATTTGCACCTGTGTGGTCCTGCTGTTCAGTTTAGATAAAAAGTACAAAAGCATCATTATAGGTTCTAACCATATTAACCTTATTAAAGGTGCACTGTAAAGGTGTTTAATGTTGCCTATGTGCAGGTCATTTTCCATGCATCACACAGTGAACCACACATCCACTCAGACTCCAGAAAATAAAGCAGACCTCCATCATCTTGTAGGATTAGAGAAAAGATTTGGCTTATTGCCAAGGTGGCATTAGTGACCCTTCCCACAACAAGTAGTTTTCATGATTCTGTTCAGGATAAAATATCGTGTGTTTGTGTTGTCTGTCACACACTGGACCTTTGGAACATTTTTCATGTTTTGCGCCGAACTGATTTTCTGAGCAACTAAACCGATTTCATTATTAATAAAGAATCAAGCGCCGAATTATCGCTATTGACCATCAGTGGTTTTTGCAGGATGCAACACACGACGCGTCTTGTGACTTTTGACTCACCTTTTAGTTGGGCGATTTCTAATTTTTGTGGGCAGTATATGTATATACAGTGTATAACCTTGTGTGTGTGTATACAGTATATAACGTGTGTGTGTGTGTGTGTGTGTGTGTGTGTGTGTGTGTGTGTGTGTGTGTGTGTGTGTGTGTGTGTCTGTGTCTGTG
>JAUZST010011374.1:0-11949 GCA_034779995.1 Parotocinclus haroldoi | reverse complement strand
TATATTGCTAAACATTACAAACCCTATGCTAGAGTGAGCATTCTAGACTAGAAAAGTTTGTGTAAGATATCTACAGTTTTATGCAAGATATATGCACCCTTGGTCAGACTAAATAGTTTGTTGATTTTCAAATGAAAAGTTAACACAGTCTCTGTAAAGTACAAACAATAATATGACATATTTTCTGCACGTTTATGAAAATAGTTTATGAAGAAGTCGATTAAGTTTTAAGACAGTGCATACCACTAGTGAGTTATCCGGAAGGTATGCAACATTTGCACACAACAAACATAAATTTTTCCCAACATTAAAAAAATATGGAATATAATATAATAAATTATATATTTCAGATTTTATTATTATTAGATTTTAGATATTTAATATATGATACATTAATAAACATCATCTTCATTTAGAACATCGACAAAAACAAGTAATCTGAACAATAGACTCAAATATTTGGACAGTTTTTTCTCTGCTGTAGTAAAGTCTTAGGGTAGGTAGTGTGATGAAAGCCTAGAGGTAAGGTTGTTATATATGGAGCTGAAGCACTCAGACCTGATGACTGGATGAATAGTGCTAGTGCGGAACACTTCTTTTTTATTCTGCCAGAGCCAAGATCAAAGGAACAGCGCTCAGTGAAAAGGAGCTTCACCTGAAAGCTCAATAATATACGCAACATATACTTTCTCTCTTGCGGCTGACTTTCAGGTTCACAGAAAGCCGGGTGGATATTCATACAGACAAAGATGGGGGGAGGGGTGAAACAGAGATAGATCATAGCTCACCTCTAGATGAGGAACACTGGCTGTTATGATGAGAAATTTTATTCTGCTGCAGGCAGAACCATCTCACATACTGGCCTGTACTTTTAATATCCGCTGTAATCTGTGGCCTGTCAAATGGTTAGCTCAGCTCATATACAGTATTTGCACCAATGGGCTACAGATATGGCTTGAGAGAAGCAACAAAAGAGAGAGAGAGGGAGGAGTTTGAATGGAACTCAGAGGTGAATTCAGTATCACTTTCATTCTGCCTTTTCAGCTTCTTCTCTTGAACAATGAAAGTTTTAAGACCTGTGATTAATATTTGAGATATACCATTTTAAAAGCAGCTGGAGGACATGATTTCATGCTGGCTGCTTCTCTATGCTGTCATCTATCGTGTTCTCTCATTTCATTCTGTCCAAACCTTCCATCCATGCTCCTACTAGAACCGGATCTCAGGTCAGAGATGATGAATATAGTTAGGTGGATTGGGTTCCCTTTGGCTTTGCATTAATTTATTTGTTGTATGCATTAATGCATTTATTAATGTGGTAATGCTATTAATGTATAAGTTAAGCAGCGTATTATTGTCAGACCAATTTTCACGAAACATTTTAAGTATTGCTATAGCCTTAATTACCTTACAAAGATAGAAACACACACACACACACACACCCACCATTTAAATAACCCTAATAACTGCACATCTTTGTGAAGGATGCTCTTCTGCCAGTAACCTCTGGATCTTCATATTCGGAGAGCTCTGTGTCAGGCTGACTCTTCATTCCCTGAGGATCTGCCCAGCTTTGCTGATCCACTGGCATTTATTGTACATTCCTTGAGCCTCCATCCTGCTTGTTGACCTGCCAGTACATCATATCCTTGCAACATCCGGCTTTGCTGATCCACCAGTGTGCATTTTCCTTGACCTCACCACAGGCTTTGCTAACGGACCTGTGTGTGACTTGTCTAACCAATTGATTTTAAAATAATATGTTCTCCCTATCTAAGGTTTTTTCAGCCCAGAAACTCTTTGATATTACAGCTCTTACAGTGTCACAAAAGCATCATAACCCGGCTAGAATTAAAAATCTACAGAAACATTACATTGCATTTAGCTGTTATGCTTTTATTCAAAGAGACTTACAAGTGATAAGTTACTTAAGTAATAAGAACATAAGTATACAAGGTAACAGTAATTAAAACAAAAGTAGAAATCCAGGAGCATAAACCAAAGTGTGTTTGTTATGGGTGTTAGAAGAGTAGGTGATCTGGTAGTACTTGGCAGTTTGTTCCACCACTAGAGAACGAGGAATGAGGACCTCCTGGATTGCTTTGTGTGTAGTTTTGGCAAAGCTAGACAGCGTTCTTGGAGGAGCTCAGTGACTGGAGGGTAACAAACCTTGAAAAGCAAATGTAAGTAGGAGGGGCAATGTCCCATGATCACCTAATAGGCCAGAGTGAATGTTTTGAATTTGATGCGAGCAGCAAATTCAGAGGAACTCATTGAGCAGTAGGGTGACATATGCCCACTTGGGCCGGTTGAAAACCAGATGCACCGCCGCATTGTGAATCATCTGTATAGGCTTTATTGGAAAGGCTGGGAGGCCAGTTAGTATGGCATTGCAGTAGTTAAAGCGGCAGATGACCATGGCTTGTACCAAGAGTTTAGTAGCCTGCTGCAATAGGAATGGCAGAATTTATCTGATGTTGTACAGAGCAAAGTGTCCGAATGACTGAATGACCGAGGTAATATGGGGTATGAAGGATAGTTGGTCATCAATCATAACACCCAGGTTCCTAGCAACGTTTGTAGGAGAGAGTGAAAGCGAGTTGAGTGTTATACTGAAATTGTGCTGAATAGATTTGTTTTCTGGAAGAAAATAGTAGTTCAGCCTTGAATAGGTTTAGTTGAAGGTGGTGTTTCTTCCTCCATGCAGAAATGTCTGAGAGGCAAGAATGACATCAGGCGGGAATGACAGATAAAGCTGAGCATCATCAGCATAACAACGGTAGGTAAACCATGTGAGTGGATAATCGTGCCCAGATAGGTTATGTAGAAAGAGAAGAGGACCCAACAAAGAGCCTTGGGGAACTCCAGTGGATAGCGAGTGGTCTTGGGACAGCTGTTCTAGCCACGATACTTTGAATAAACTTTCAGAGAGGTATGATTTGAACTGTGATAGCGCTTTGCCCGAGACTCCCATGTTTGAGAGTATAGATAGGATAATGTCATGATTGGCTGTGTCAAAGGCAGATGACAAGTCCAGCAGAATAAGTGCTGAGGATTGTCCTGCAGCTTTTGCTGTATTTAGGCCTTCTGTCACAGACAACAGTGCCGTTTCGGTGGAGTGCCATTTTTCAAAGCCAGATTGGTTTTGGTCCAGGGGGTCATTCTGAGAGAGGAATTCAGAGACCTGTTTGCAGACTACTCTTTTTATTGCTTTAGAGAGAAAAGTGAGTTGTGAGATGGGCTGGTAGTTATCAACCTGGGCAGGGTTGAGAGAAGGATTTTTGAGCAATGGTGTCACTTGAGCCAGTTGAAGGAGGCTGGGAATTCTCTTGCCGTTAAGAGATATTTATCACGTGTGCTAGGCGGAATGATTGTTGCCGCAATGGTTTGGAGTAGGTTTGTGGTAAAACGATTAAGTGGACATGCAGTATTACGACTACATGTTAGGAGAGTCAGTACCTCAACCTCAGTGAGAGGGGTGAATGAGGAGAAGTAGATGAGGAAAGGGTAACACCCATGATAATATAAGACAGGGGAGCAGAGCGTGTATTAGGAATGCTACATGTTGCAGAATTTGTGGTGCACTTAATCAAGGTAGATAGATTGCAGATAAGGTTATTACTTTGTCACTGTCAGCCCTGTTCCTCAGAAGCAATTTCATGTTTATCTTTTCTACTTATACAAATTTGTATCTTCTACTTGTCAATGTCATATCGCCATGACTCAAGTTGTATTTTTAGAGCATTAACATATCACCACTGTGTTTGCTATAGATATATTTAAAATCAATTCCTATTTTCACCAAAGCATCCTTACTTCCTTAGGTGCTGTTGTGTGTAGTTTCAATAATTATTAAGTCTGAATGAGTGCATAAATAACAAAATATGCCAAATATGTATGTTGTGGTTGAATGTGGATCAATATTGAGAAAACAATATATTTTATTTTAGATTGTTTTGTTATGTGTTTTATATTTATACTGCTTACACCTTCGAGCAACTCTCCTGAACATACAGGTAGGGTCTGCTGTACAATATGAAAAACACAGGTATAGTGTGTAACGAAGCATACACAATATGGGATGTGATAAAGTTTGAGAAATTCAGAATTTATTCTCTTCTTATTCACTTTTTAAACATACGCCCATTCACTCATGCACCCCACACATAGACCCATCTGTGCCCTCCAGCTAAGTAGTGAGTGTATCCACCTTTTTTGTGATGGACATTGCAACACTTGGCTGAAAGATGTGCCAGATTGAAGAGCCTTAGGGGACTGACAGAGCAGAGCTAATTCAGCCAGTCTCGACACACAACAGATGTCCTTCTCTGAGTCTGCCAAGACTAGTCATTCAGTTTTACCCCACCAACATCCCCTTTCATTTTAATCTCTGGTATCTTTGTTACCTGAACTTAATGGAGCATATGAGTCAGTGTCAGCACTGTCAGAACACACACACTGGACAGATATATGCTGTAGAAACACATAAAAACCACCGTTTACCCATTGTAAGATTCCTTTTTTTACTTTGGCAGAAAGAAATGCAAACATCTGAGGTTACTATTTGAGGTCCAGCACTGTTTAAGAAAGACAAACCTCAGTGAGTGATATGGGCAGAATAACACAAGATCCACATTTTTTCTCAAGCTGTCAGTAACTGAGAGTAAAAAAGCACACAGTAGAATGTATCTCCAAACTTTACATGGGTTCTAAGCTTTGTTTTGTATATTTTAAAGTTCAAGTGCAAATGTTTTATTGTCATTTCAATCATATACATTGGTGTATACTGAATCATCTTATACCTGTAAGCTAATTTCTATATTTTCTTTCTGTAATTGCTTTAATCGTTATATACAAGGTCAGTCACACAAAGCATAATTACAAAAAAATGTAAAAGAACATTTTTTTTTTTTCATTTTTTCATTTCAACTTTCCTTCATTCATTCATTGTCCTGATTAAAATGCACAGGTATCTCTGGAAAAGATGATGGAAGAAGAAATATACAATTCCCTTCTAATTTTTCTTTCAGCAATATGTTTTACATGTGTATGTACTACTAGAGACTAGAGACCCTCTGCTCATCTGTTCATGAAAACCACTTTTACACTAAATCATGATTACAATCGCCTGTTTGAACACATCACTATTTATAAAATTTTTTTCTTTTTTGGTATGTTTTGTGGATCTGAAATTAGTGTATATTAGCACATTGCACAAAACACAACAACACAGGTCTATGTTGTCTAAATTAAAATAATTGTCAATGTAAATGCAACACACACTGAGTTTTTTTTGTTTTGTTTTGCTTTTTTGTTTAATATACTGACCAAACTTTTTTCTCATTTTGGCTTGCATTTTAATAACAAGGCAAAAAGCTTAAGACACGCCAGGCACAAAAGGGAGACCCATTATCCCCTCATTGGGACCAGACAGCATGATTGACAGTGTGTTATGAAACTCAAATGAAACAATCATTTTGTATAAGCCCACATATGATCCATATAACAGTTAAACTGTAACAAATAAAAATATTACTAATATAAGATAATTCTTATTTGTATAATACTGTTTAATTCTAATATGACATTATGTACATTAAAGGCTTGTATTCAATAGTCAAATAAGTTAACTGTCGACGTCTGGGTCCTGGGTTTGAGTTGCAGAAGTGTTATTTTATAAGAGAGGGGAGTCTGTTCAGGGGAGAACTACTCAGTCCTGCAGATATCCTGTCCAGGGCACTCTTGTGCATGCTTCCTTGTGCACACTGGGGTAGTTTCCAGAAGCAGATATTTCATATTAAGTTCATCTCTTTAAAAAGAACATACGTTTATAGTTAAACTTGTCACACTTGTATGTACAGTTTGAACAATGCTTCTCTTATGCTTTTTTAATGTTTGAGATGAAGTAAAGGTTTCCTTTTGAGTGAAAGATTCCAGTTCTCTTTCTGCCTTAATACTGCTGTGACTCTCGGCAGAAAAACAACTGAGTAATATATTACTATCCTTTTTAAATATTCTCAAGTTATTCTTCTCCTTTCACTGAGAGTTTTCTTGTCTGGGCTGTCTTGACACTGCACTATATAGATAGAACTTCACTGACTTTGCTCTGCATTTCCAATCTGACACAAATTGTAACTTTTATGCTTGTGAGGTTAGTTTAGAAAACAACATGCACTCTATTTAACAAAAAAAAAATTGCAAACCAAAGAGAAATTGAATTCTTCATTTTAATTTTTCTTATAATCTCCCTGAACCATTAACATAGTTTGTGATTAATCAATTTATATCTTTATTTATATTTTCCATATAGTCCCATCTTTTTTGTATATAGTTCTGCAGTTGGAAACTTGAATGCTCAGTGATCTTTTTTAAATTGCATATAAAGGTGCAACCTAAAAGTATGGAATATGCAAATTCAGGATATATTTATATTTATATATTTTAAATATTTATTTATTTAAAGGCAGTATGAACCTCAAATATTTAATGTTTTGTTTGGCCAAACTTGTTGAAATGTTACAATTTCACTTGTAAAATGCCTTTCTGCATTTCAAGCTTGTAACACAGTCAAACAAATGTCTCATTTTTTATACAGTAATATTTTAAAGACTGTTCTTGATGCAGTGTCATCTGAGGGATCCCAGATCACAGGTGTTTAGACTAGGTCTGCGCCTTTGCCTTTTATCCACTGAAATTCCTCCACATTCCTTGATTTGATCATTTACTGTGAGATCCTTCTCTGTGAATCTTTCTCTGGAAAAATCTTTTTTTTGAGGAACATTGTGTGTAGAGATTTTAATTTTCATACTCATTTGTTGACAAAATTGAAATTCTTTGCCCAGCTTTGCTCCCCAAAGTAATTTTGTCCCATATCCTGTTGACATCACCTGTTTCAAATCACATCATTATTTAATTTATTCACCTCATTGCTAGACCTAACTTGCCCCCATTCTAACTATTTTGTTGTAACTATGTGTTGCAGGCCTGAAATGCAGAAATATCTAGGGTTCATAAGGTCTGCAAATAAAAAAAATATAAACCTAGGCCAAAGGAAATGCAAAGAACACTGTGTATTTAAATGTCTCATTTTCTGATTTGAGGTTTCAGTTTCAGTGTTTATTTGTCATATGCACAGCATGTCAGGACTGCCATGTATTGAAATGCCTGTGGCTCATTTTTAAGCACTGTATATAATAAATATATAAAAAATATGTTCAGAAGAAACAGCATTTACAGATAAATATGAGGTCTTTAAAAGTACTCTGAAAATTATATATATTTGTACCCCAGTATTAAATACAAAAAGCTCTGTGTCCCCACCATGTTAGCATCAGTACATCACTAAAAATATGTAAAGCAGTTAGCAGTGGTCATATGGCAAAAGATGAGGGTTTGACAATTATTTATTTACTTTAACTGTAAAAATTACAACATTGGATAAACTTTAATCTAAATTTATTGTAACAGTTTCTTTCTCAAGAATTCATGCACATCTTCTGTCTTTAATTTTGTTCAGAATGCCAGAGTAATGTGTTGATGGTTGTTTGTGCTACATTGTTTACAGAATGCCTAAGGCTGCTCTGCCAGACTCAGGCTGCATCCAGAATCTGTAGTGCATTTCGTCACTATGGACACAGTCAATTTGTGCCATTATGACAAGAGCCAAAATAGTGTGAACATGCACCAGCTCCTCTTGCACAATGTTCTATTACAATTTACACAACCACAGAAGGGAATACCATGCTTATTAAAAAAACCCTTAGTTATGCCTTGTTTTCTTTGGAGAAAGGAGTTATTTAGTTGGTTTGAGATAAATAAATATGGCCTTATTGCTAAAACTGACGTGTAAAAAGAAAGATATATAGTAAAGGTGGATGTGTATATATGTGTGTTGCAGTATAAGGCATTAAGATACTGTTGGTTAGTTTACTGTGCTATATTATGCTTCTCTAGCAGTCATGTTTGTTTGCATGTTTTCTGTGGACAGATGGTGCAGTGAGGAACTCGATGTCCTACTCTGCGAGCCACTATTGTCCATCCATTGCCTCTCTCTCCACTCATCTCCCTTTCTCTTTAATCCCTCTATGTCTTTCTCCTTGCACCTGCCTAGGTGTGTTAGTTGCCTTTTCATTGTTCAGTGATGTAAACAAAAGTAATTAGCTTATATAAGTTCCATGTTTTCCTGTACATTATAAACACATGTATAAACGCACTTCCTCTTATTTAATATAAGCTTCTACATTGATGTATGACATTTTCTTGCTGGCATTGTAAAGATACACATATTCTCTTTTTGAAATGTGAAAAAAAAATAAACCTAATAAACCGAAACCGAAAATCATTAATTAATTAATTCATTTTCATAGCTTAATCAGGGTCACAGGAGACCAGCGCCTAACCGGCAGCATAGGTTGCAAAACAGAAACTACCCTGTAAGACCCCTAGTCCATTGAAGGGCACATGTGTAAACACCGGGACACTATACAGTATATACACTATATATTTTGTTGTTTTTCCTGACTGCAGAAGAAACCCCATGAACACATGGGGAGAACATGCAAACTCTGCATTAAACTAAAAAGATATATTTATAATGTGATGATTCAGAATGTAGAATGCATAAGAAAGTATTTAAAATGTGTATTGTGTTTTGAAAACCAAAGCTGAGGTTTCCCAAAATATAAACGATGCCATGCTTAAAAGTGGGATTTTAGGATGAATTGTAATTTTCCTCCAACTGAGTCATTTACATTTTATGTAACACTGTATGATACCAGCAGGATGTTGTAGGGTGAACTCGTTTGCAAAATGTCAGAAATAAGTCTCTGATCCACTTAATTAGGAAGACGTTGGACTGGCCCAGTTCTACATCTGTGTGTCTCTGCTACTAAAAGAGTGAATAAGCTAAATATAGAAGAGCCTTGACACAAATTCTGTCAAACTCCAGGCCACATCCCTGCACTGCTCAGTGAGAGCTCTCTCTTTAACATAATCTGAAGTGATGTACAATTTTACTGACACACATAAGAAATACAGTACGCTAAATCTGAGTGGTATGTAATTAGATTAAAGTCTTGAGGGCACACAATTGCCAGTGCAAAGTATGAATTACTGGTTACTTTAGTAAGTCAGTGGACAAAAAATGAAAAGTAAACGTACTCATCAATGTGATTACTTAAGAGTAATAACATATCTTTTACTTCAATACTTGTTACATATGCTTGTATTAGATGAAGGAATTCATCTTATATAAATCACATCCAGGTTGCTGGAGAACTGGTTGGTAGCAAGAACTACCTTAGACAGGGCGCCAATCCAATATAGAGCACATACACTCATACACACACTAAGGGCACTTTGAAACAATTAACAGGCATGTCTTTGTAATACTGGGAGGATCCAGAGGAGGACATACAAACTCGATACACGCAGTGCCCAGGGTCGAGATCGAGCCAGCGATCTCAGAGCTTTATATCAGTGATTCCTCATATAAAATACATCCTTCCATCCATTATCACCCATTTAATCCACACGGTTGCGGGCCAGCCGGTGTACCCAGCAACTCTAGGCGCTAGGGCATGAACAACCCTAGACGGGGCGTCAATCCATCGTAGTGCACACAGCCTTTATATCTCTTAGCTCTTTATCATTTCTTTCTTTTTTTAATTCTTTCTCTCTCTCATGCACTCTTTTGATTTCCTTCTCTTTACGTTAGATGTATATTTCATTCACCCACCCACACACCATGATTGCCTTCTCAGGCAAAACGAATAAAGTTTGAGGAATGTGGATGAGAAAGGCAATTTGCAGGATGAGTGCCTTTGAAGTACTTTGGTGCTCCATGAGAGAACAGAGCTCAGACAAGAAAGATATGAAACTCCCCTTAATGAGATTTCTAAACCAATTTTGTCTCACTGTATCTCCTATCACATAGACAGTAATGATTTAGAAATTAGCCATAGTTTGTATTCCACAAAACAAGTTATAGATGCTAACGCTGACAAAATTGGTTTTATTCTATCCAGTGCAGTGCTCTGGGTCTACTGCTCAGAATTTGAGACATCTATGACAATGTTTTTGTTTAATTTTATTTCTCAGACAAAATTGTATCTTAATTTACTGGTACAATCAGACAGATTTTGTTGATACTTATTGACTGGAAGCTGCAGAAATGTTTACACATAATGCGTAGTAGAATAATAGTTGAGTCATTATGTAGAGTTATTTCCTACTTTCAGAAGGAATGCAGTGTGCAGCATTAAGAATGTTTCCATGATGCCAAAGTGGGTTAAATGGGTATATCGTCATGTTCAATCAATTTCATATGCATTTATCATCAAGTGCATAAACACTGGCTCAAATTGTGTTATTAACTAATCACCTTGTCCGACCAGTCCGTCATCGCTGGTCACACCACTGCAGTGGTGTTTTAGCCATTATTTAGCAGCACCCCGCTGGCTAGGTGAGCAGGCTATTACACCCTCAATTAGATACAAATTTAGAGACTGAACAACCTAACAGTCTTTGGACTGTGGGAGGAAACAAGATTACCCAGAGTAAACCCACACAAACACAGCAAGGACCCAGGCAGCTCCACCCTGGAGTTAAACCACATAGCCACCAAGCCAATAAGGTTGTGTTTTCAATCAAAAGTTTGGATAAATCACAATTTATTGTTAAAGAAAAACACAACAAAACTGCTGATTATGTCCAGCTCCTTTCAGGTGGGAATAAACGGATGGAATGGAATGTAAACAGAATAAAACCTATGAAATGTAACCCCACATATCATTATTGCATTTTGCAGGCAACATTTTGTCATGGGAATGCTAAACATAACAATATAAGCAGCTTTACACAGTGGAGTTTCAGCTATTTTATACCATCATTAGATGTTATACGGTATGAGATGATGGTAGTGAAATCAAGTTATGCAATGAAGATTCTGTAATAGGAATATTACATTCTGTTTGCCTCATCGGTCAAGTGTGTTCTGCTCTCATGCTAAAAATGGGGTTGTATAAACAGAAACAAGTTAGTGCCATACAATTTTTGTTCTTTAAATAACATGGTTATTAGAATTCTGTGAAATAGTGGGATTGAGGTGATATGTATATTTGTTCTTTCAATTATACTATATTGATGTATATTTCAGGTCAATGTATGAGAATAGAAAGCCAGACTAATATATGTATGCTGGTGTTTTGAATTATGTGAGAAATTAAGTCAGTATTGCTTGCATAAACATAATCATTTGTCATTCTATACCATGTTGTAGTTGCCTTTGGTAACAATGAAATTAATTTGGAAAACATGTTCATTGATAGGCTTACGAACTTGTGACCAAACAATTATTCAATGTCAGCAATATCAAAATCCATCCAAAAATTATGTGATGTTTCTAAAGAGCCTTTAGTACACTGCTCACAACAATTAAGGGACATTTCATTATGTAATAGTTCATATTGAAGTATTCCCTAAAAAAATCCCTAGCACTATATATGAATTTGTATGTGCACTATGGTGGAGGGCACTCAGTTTAGGGTTGTTCCTACCTGCTGCCGGCTAGGCACCAGCCTTCTCATGATCCTGAACAAAGATTAAGTGGTTAAGAAAATGATTGAATGCATAAGTGGACAGGTCCTTTTTTATTTCTAGCATGCAGCTTTAGCAGTAAAGGAGGCAGTACTAAACAGTTGACTGCACTTTTCCTTCCATTCATAATGGAGTCAAATACGACCATACGGGTGATGCTGCTATCTGGGTCAGGTCCTGACTCACTTCTCCTTTGGGACTGCCTTTCTGAGACATTGGTCAGGGCAGCCAGTAATGACACAGCACATTAGGATCTAGAGATCTGTCTCAGCATTGGACATGCATACACACACACACACACACACACACACACACACACACACACACACACACACACACACACACACACACACA
>JAUZST010011373.1:0-11949 GCA_034779995.1 Parotocinclus haroldoi | reverse complement strand
GCAGGATAGTGGAGTAGTTTGCCATTGCTTTCTCCACCCCTCCCCATTTATCCAGGCTTGGGACCGGCGTGCAGCTGTTTCCAGTTACACAGCTGGGGTGTCTGCATACACAAGTCAATGACAATTTAGAGACACTAATTAACCTAAAACGCATGTCTTTGGAGTGTGGGAGGAAACCAGAGTACCCGGAGTAAACCCACGCAGACACGAGGAGGACATGCAGACTCCACACAGAAAGGACCCAGGCCACTCCACCCTGGGATTGAACCCGGGACCTTCTTGTTGTGAGGCAGCGGGTGCTACCCACCGATCCACCATGCTGCCCTTTTTACATTTACATTTATGTTTACATTTACATTCATGTTTATTTAATTGTAGACAGTGTGAACCCAAGATAGTTTTTGATTTGCCTGCTCAACATTATATTTGTTTAATAAACATCCATTCCTACATTTCAGACATGCAACATAATCCAAAAAACATGAAATGATAAAGCATTTATTTCTTCTCACATCACCTAAAAGAAGTTTTTGCACTAAAGATACTTACTTCTTTCCATTTAACAGTCTGGATGGTCCTCATAGCCTTTTTACACAATGTAGATTTGCTAAAAAATAAAAATAAAATAAAGATTGGAATATCTATTCATCTGACCACAATACACGTGATGGTCCATCCTAGATGCCTCTGAGATGAGAAAGATTGATGGCATGGTTAACATCAGGCTTCCTTTTTGCACATTAAAGTTTGAAGTGCCATTTGTGAATGTAGCTGCATACTGTGGTGCTTGACAAAGTAATCCCTTATCCATGTGCTTATATCTGCTACTGTTGAATGGCAGTTCTTTGAATGCTTTAATGTTATGACGCACTGTAAAAGGAATAATAAGTAAATCCCTCAAGTACATCTGATTACAATCACCTGTTTGTCACCTTATTGTCACCAGTTTGAAATCACGTCATTATTTTGTTATTTTATACGTCATTACTAGGCCTAAAATCCCAACTTTTTCTCTGGAATGTTGCAGATTTGAAATGCAGGAATGGATGTACAAGTTATTGGCCAGCCTGATCTTAGCTGCCACACTGGTGTTAGAAGTTTGTTCTGCTCAGGAAGTCCTCATAGAAGAAGGACAACATGATTCCATATCCAAATTCTAGCATCAGATCACTATGTCACTGTCATGTTACAAAATCTAGTGCAAAGTCTTCTCAGCAGAGTGAAGGCAGTGGTAAAAGCTAAAGAACGTACATACCGATATGTTTTGAAAGTTTTTGGGTGTTAACAAACTTTTGTCAGTGTATTGCATGTCATGGAATGAGAGCGTGTGTGAAACTCACCCACAAAACAAATCAATGTCACAAGAAAACATTTGCAATTTTTGTAATACTAATAAAAAAGAAACTGAGTATGCCTCTGTTAATACTAGATACTAATACTAAATGTGAAATATTTATTTGGTGCAGAATAGCAGAAACAGCCCTGCCCCTCAATGTTTTACTAATGTTTTGCATCCTACCTCAAAGCTTAGCAATAACCGAATAAGAACATGAAGATTATTACCCATTTCAGTGCAGAATTTACTTTAAAGAAGCAATAATTATTTCTGTGCAATAAGCATGTCTTCTACTTTACGAGGGAATACTGTCACATCACCTGTTGTCAAAGACACACACATGTCAATTCCAATTAAGAGACAACAATTAACCTAACTCATATGTCTTTGGACTGTGGGAGGAAACCAGAGTACCTGGAGTAAACACACACAGACACAGGGAGGATATGCAGAATCTACACACAAAGGACCCAGGCCACTCCACTCTGGGATTGAACCCAAAACCTTCTTGCTGTGAGGCAGTGGTGCTACCCACCGTGCCACCATGCTGCCCTGCAATAAGCGTGTGCAGTGGCTCAAATTATTTCAGCAGTAAAAAAAGAATTGAAGTGCAAATTTTAATATGAATCTAAAATATTGAAATAATTTTAGTCCATTTGGCTTAGACAAAACTGAAAAGTGTTGATAGAAGCAAGTGGATTGTAGTTTACCTGCCACATTTGGTTGTCTCAAAATATCAGTGACAATCTTGAGAGCTAAGGAACAGTGCAAACAAATCTTGCTAATTATATTGACATCTGATGATAGTACTGAAGACTAACTGATTTAATGATGTTGCTTTTCTTCTCTCTTACCTTTCTCACTATTAGAACAAAATAAACTTGGTCCATGTCCTGGTAAGTTTTTCACAGTTGAAGTGGATTGAAACGTTTTAATCATTGTCTATAACTATCGATATGGGCAGTTTCAGGCAAAATACACGAAACACGAAACAAAACAAAACCAAACAAAACAACTGTTTGGTTTAGAGCATTTCCCTAAAATATGAAGATCTGAAACGTCTCTGTTAACGTGCTAGTTGTTTTGTTTCGTGTATTTTAGTGACACCGTGTGGTAGCACACCATCACTACAACAAATCTGTCAGGTGTTCGTCCCAACACTAGTCTCTATGGCTCAGTATTATACACACGTGCAAACAAATTGTTAAATGTTTGTTTGTAAAATGTAAAATTGCAAAAGGGAGTTTTTTTTAATGAAGCACTGTCTTAAAGCAGCCGTGCAACTATCCAGCCGCAAAGACCGAACTGATTAAGCTTTGGGTGGCAAGGATAAACTCCCTAAATATTATGAGGAAGAAACATTAGGAGGACCAAGCCTCACTGAGTAGCCTAAATGTTAAATGTAAGAATTAAACTTCCACTTAATCATTAGGTTACACAATTAATATGTTTATTGTAATATACTAAATAATTAGAAGCTAAATATACAAATGTAAAGAGGGAACATTAATTTTCTTATACGCTTAAACCTGATCAGGGTCGTGGAAAAGTAATTAGTAATATCAGAGAATATGAGTGAGAATTAACATGATTTCATCCATCTAGTCTCATTTACAAATCACAATGTTTGGAATGTGTGTTCACAAGCTCTTATGCAGAAAGGTAGATTTCCAGATAAACATATGTTTAAAGTAAACTTTGTACACAAGATTTGTTCACAAAAGATAATGAGAATTGGCGACAACCGGTGGATTTGTTGGGAAATGCATCTAAATTCGAAAATCACGGAATATAATGTACAACGCTCGTTATCTTATTCGCTTAATCAGGGTCGTGGGAGAGTCGATGCCCAGCCGGCAGTACAGAGAGCAAGGCAGGAGCAACCTTAGATGCTACATTGGGATTAGGTCTGGAGACATGCTTGGCCAGTCCAGCACCTTTTCATTCAGTTTCTTTAGCAAGGCAGTGGTCAATTTGGAGGTGTGTTTGGGGTCGTTATCATATTAGAATACTGCTCTGCCCCCAGTTTCTGAAGGGAGAGGATCATTCTCTGGTTCTGTATGTCTCAGTACATGCTGGTGTTTATGATTCCCTCAATGAACTGTATCTCCTCACAACCGGCAGCACTCCATATAGATGGATGTCATTGGTCACCTTGATAAGAGCAGTCTCCATGCTATGATGGGGCCTAAACCCTGACTGGAAATCATCAAAGCAGTTGTTTAGCAAGAAAAAGTGTGTAAGTTGTTGGTACACAACTTTTCCAAGGACTAAAAAAGGCAGGTAGATATAGGCCGATAGCTGTATAGAACTGTGGCATCAAGACTGCACTTTTTCAGTAGAGGCTTGATGACTGCAGTTTTCAAGGAACTTGGAAATGTTCCTGACTGGAGTGAGATGTTAACTAACTAACAAAGTTGAGGTAAGAGACTGCTTATTACTGATTTTAGAAATCTAGTGGGTAAAACATCCAGGCTGCATGTGGATGAACTAAAACTGGAGATGATCTCTTCAATAGTTTCAATATTGACAGGTGTGAAATGCGTCAGCTCTATGTGTCTGCTAGGTGGCTGCAGTCATCTGTGTTGTGCTGTTTATTGCATGTTTAAGAGCCTGAACCTTGTCATTAAAGAATTTTGTAAACTCATTGCACTTAAATGTTGAAATGAGTGCAGATGGCACTGCGGCTGAAGGGTTTGTTAACCTATTCACTGTAGCAAACAGAACACGAGTTGCTACTGCAGTGAGTTATCTCATAATGAACCTGGAGCTTTGACTTCGCTATTTCCGTTCGGCCCTCCGACACTTCCTTTTCTTTGTCCTAACCGAGTCATTATTTCCTTCTGCTTATTTCTAACCATTTTAACCTTAACAGGAGCAATGGCGTCCAGAACATTTAAAATTCTAAAATTATATGAGTTCAGCAAGTCATTTACATTAGAATATGAGACATTTTCAAATTATATTTTCTCCACAAACAATGTCTTTGTGCTATTATTTATGTCTCTCCTCAGAACAACCACAGGTCCAGCGGCTGGTTTGGGAATAACAGACAGGTCAAAGAAGACACAATAGTGATCAGACAAAGTGACATCAGTCACAGTGGCATCAAAAATGTTAACACCCTTAGTAATGAGCAGGTCGCGAGTGTGGCCTCTGGTGTGTGTCGGCTCACTCACATGCTGAGTTAGACCAAAGGTTTCAAGGATAGTACAGAGCTCTTTAGCGTCTCTGTCAAACATCTTAACCACATGAAAGATCTGGAGAAGATCGGGCCAAAATCCCTCCTGCAGTGTGTGCAAACTTGGTCAAGATCTACAGGAAACATCTGACCTCTGTAATTTAATCCTGTACCAAATATGCCCAATAAAATAAAAGTTCTATTTATCAAATACTTATTTTATGCAATAAAATGCAAATTAATTATTTAAAAATCATACAATGTGATCTCCATCCATTTATTATCTTCTGCTTAATCCACACGGCAGCTCTGGACACAAGGGCAGGAACAAACCCTAGGTGGGGCGCCAATCAGTTAGCATTAGCAGCCATTCTAGCGCCCTGAGCTTATTGGATCAAGTGTGCTTCGATTTTCACTTTCAATCCATCACTCACGAAATTACTATGAGCTTTTTAACACTATGATAAAACAAGCTTTGTGCCAATTATTTTGGCCAACTGCAGATTAATTTTTTCGTTTCAAACATTACTGTAGCTATAAACATTACTTATAGCTACTCCATGATACAGCATTACACAGGTTGCTCTACCAAACATTCACTAAACTCCTCCGTTCCTGTTACATTAAACTTATTATGGATTGGTAAAAACGTATCCCCATCGTAAATCAGGACCTGTACAATATAACTCCATTAATGCATATAATGTCTTATTACAGTGTGGAATTACTTGGGATATAAAACGGATTAATAATGAATACATAATTCCTTATGGGAAAAGGGCGGGGGTGTGATTGGGGGATCATTTTCTGTTCTTGACAACCGAGGTAACATTGTACTAGATATTCCTTTTGCTCTTCCACAGTTTGTATTTGCAGTAGATTAATTGTTGCAGTTGGTTATTTTGGCTTCAAGGTGCCACCAAGTTGCAACCCAAAGACTACATTTGAACTTTCACTATGCATAATTAAAACCAACCACAACTCTGGACTACCTTGCGTTTAAGGTACTGGACTCTGGACCGGGTGGTATAGGATTTATATGCCACCTCTGCCAAGCTGCCACAGTTGGGCCCACTGTGTGAATTGTAAAACTGTACAAGTTGTATGTTGCTCTGAATAAGGGTGTCTGCTAAATGTTGTAAATGTAACGTAGATGGCATTCTAAACTTCTATACAATACCCTACTCTTCATTAAAGTTCATGTATTCAGTGGTCAGTTGTAAGGTATAGTGCTAAACTAACTGTTCACAAATATTAGGGGATATTTCACTATGAAATAAATGTTATAGTATATACTATAATATATACAGTTTATATTAATGTCAGTGACTGTAGGTAAAATGTTTAAGATGCTGGAGCAGTAGGAATGTATTTTTTATTTTCATAAGAATAATGGATATCGGCCTATTGCTTATCCTTAATATCTTCATGACATTTACATGTTGGGGTTTCATCAGTATCACATTATACAATGCAAAGCACATCTTATTTGTCCTACATTGCAAGCATTCCTTAATTATAAAAAGATGTTTCCAGCAACCATCGTCTGTCTCACTGGGATTATCTTCCATAAATGCTCTGACACGCTGCATGCAAAATAACTCCCAAAACTCCATATCAGTGTTTATAATAAATAATTTAATCGAGTCCAATAAAGAGATTTTTTTTTTCTAAACAAGTAACACTATAAAATGACATTGTGGGGTACTTGCTGGATAAACACTGATAATAAACTTTTAATTTAGTTGAACGTTTCCATGTACTTTATATACACAATTGGATATTGAATAAATAAATGAAAAAGGCCTTTATGTGAAAGATGATGCTTTAAGGGTCACTCATGAAAGATGTAAACTTCTTAAAACTCAGGACACAAACAGAACTTGGTTCTGCTATAAAACAAATAAAGCAAATATGATGCTAAAACTCTAGGTTAAATTCTACACTATCACCGTTAGTCATGATGGATATAAATGCAGTATCTACCTTTGCAGGTTCTGAAGCATTTAAACACCGATTACTCCAACAGTCTTTAATACAGAGATCTTTTCTTTTGTTTCTTGATTCCCTTTAGTTTTGTTTCAGTAAAGTTCCAGTTTACAGAACGGATATGTGGGAAAATTAAATGGGCACTGAAATGTGTGCGTGTTGTGAAATTAAAGTTGTATTCACACTATGCATGGCTGCCTTGTACTTTGTGCCTCCGCACAATAACCCTAGCCACTGCCCCACAGCTGGATTGCGCTCACACTGCACTTAAACGTTGCTGGCCCAAACATGCATACGTCACTTAATGGTTATAGTTACTGTGTTAGCTGCCATGCAGTCCTCTCATTTGTCTTAATGTATTGATTATGCCATGCAGCATTTTTCAGCTACTCGTGTTGTATGTATAAGAATAATGTTAAGGAGACAGCTGAATCTGTGTTCCGTGTTCAAGCATGGTTATGGCACAGGACAGTGTGATCACACTAGTCAAATTAACCATAATTTGGGGTCCAATGTGCTCGGACACAGTACAGATCACCTAGTGCTATTACACCCTAAAACCTCAGTAGCAGCTTGGGTGTTAATACAGTTTTACGCCTAAATACTTGACACACCTTTTTGTTGGCAAGATTTTTTGGCTAATTTTTAAGACATCATAAAGAGAATTTTAAATAGATAACAGAAAACAATTGCTTTTGCACACACGTACACAAAAGCTGCCAACATGCGCAAACTGGCATGTATTAGTTTTGGTGTGATTTACTAGATTTGTAAAAACCATACTGAGTAATCGCAGATGACAAAGGATACGTTCACAATACAGCAGGATATAAATGCATCCCTCAGGGATGTTCAGCTCTATAACACTATGAGTTAATGGAATATTGTTATTAATTAATGCTCAGAAAGTATCCAAAAGGCACACATGGACACTAAGTGCTTCAAAACCCTCTTAGAAGTTCTACTCTTCACAGTAGATTTCATTTAATAAGGTCCGGTGTGTACACAGAGACCTCCACGTCTCAAAAACATACGATACAAACATAAAAACTGTGTTAGGATGATAGTGATGGGACCAGGTGTTTTAGAGCCCCTCCCACCAAGTGCAAGCTTCCAGTGATGAGTACATGCACATTAGCTGCCTCTCTTAGTGGTACAGCTTTTGCATCAACACTAGCTTTGAGAGGCAAAATGCAGCTGCTGGACCCGGACAAAACCGTGTCACGACCCTGCGTGATCCACTGAAGAGCGCTCAGGATGCAGGGAAAGACCAATGAGGAACAACGTTGCTCCGACCTCAGCGGAACCATCAGAAGCTCCACACCTGACTTCTCCTCCACCAGGCCGCAAAGAGTGCGCCAGCTCTGCTGATTATCCAGGCACCGCGTGAGCATATGCTCTACAGAAACATTGAAGTTCTGCTGATCTGCAGGACAGCAATAAAAGGATGGTTAGGCTTGAGCTACCTGAATTGGCTAAAGCCACAAAAACTAGTGAATGACATTAAAAGGTACTAGTTTTCGCATCAGTATTTTATGTATTGTGCTGTTCAATCAACAGCACAAATATACCTACCAAATATACACAAATTATGCTTATTAATCTTTTTAGTCCACAAATACAAGTAAATCCTTTCGTTAATTTGGCTTGTAAAATCGATACAAATCAGATTCACACTGGGCCAATTAACCAAATAAAGCACACGTCTTCGGAATTGGGAGGAAACTGGAGATCACACACTCAACGCATGCGGACACAGAGAACATACAGCCATAGTCCAAGGTCACGATTAGACCGGAAATTTCTGGAGCTGTGAGGCCACTGAACTAAATGCTAATGCCACTATATTACCCAAGTAAATAATTAACAACTGGTGCTTTGCAGGAAAACAATACTGACTTGCAAATTAACTGCAGTTTAAACCTCTCAAATTTACACAACAAAAAATAAGTCCTGAATAGAAGTTTAATTTCTTATCTTGAAAAATAAGAGAAATACTTGCTAAGATAATGGAGCCTTGCATTCATAACTAGCTGCAAATCTGAATTAGACCTTAAGGCTTAATCCATGTAAATGGAGAGTCTGTAAATAAGACCATCTACACACACCTGCGTTGCAATCAGCAATGACCTCAGTGATGTTGGGACAAAAGACAGCAAAATCAAAGTGACATGGCTGTGGAAAAACAGAGAGAGTAGCAATTTAAAAAGCATTTTTAGTAAAGTGTATATTACGATCTTTTACAATTCGAGTAAAAAAGCTAAATGTTTTTCATTTTTATGTAATGAGTTTTAAAATCAACTGAGTGACATTATGGCTTAGATGCTCCACTCAAATATGATCAAATCATATTTACAATATCTAATGTAATGCATGCACGTTCATAAAATGTATGCAGTTGTTCACTTTTTAAAACTCTTCATATCCATACATTATTTAAATATACATACAGTCATAAAAACAATACAGTCTGTATAATGCCAATGCAAAGTATAGTCTAATTATCGTTATGAACAAAATCCCAGAAAATAGAGCAACACCTTATACACCTATATTAATGCTCCACCAAATGACATAGCAAGCAACAATATAAATGTTGATGTATTTGGGTCTGTGTCATACCACAAGTAGTTTGAGCATTGCACCACAGTCCCGCTCTCCTGTTGCATTGAACAGCAGCACCCGCACCACTGATCCCCTGCAAGCACACAAGCAAACATACGTCTCTATTCTAGTCAGTTTTCCATTGAGATGATGATAACTTTACCCATCAGCCACCAGTAACCAAAATATACTGGCTCTTGGTTTAAAAGGTATAGTCTTTTTAACAAGCAATTTAGTCACAAATCTGAGATCAGTCCATCTTTGTGGGAGGAAAAAGGTCCTCACAAGGACAGGTAAACCTGTGTGCTCACATACACACTTGTGAATTATAATACCTATAGTTCAATTTAATTTCACACATATACCATCCTAATGTTGAAGTATTAACGTGCGTTAACGACGTAATACCCATAAAGTCTTGAGCATATTCTATAACAGACTGTGGCAACATGTGTTCTTATTTTCGCAACAAAGGCCCTTTCAAAATAAAAATAGACAGAAACTTACGTTGTCTTTTTCTCATGTTGTGCAGCAGCCTCGGTGAACCAGTTAACACATGCCTGCATGCTGCGTGTTGTGTGAGCACCATCCAAAAAGTATGTGATGCTGTCACGTACCAGTGTCTGATTCCGGCCCAGCCATTTGGTCTCAGCTAGACCTAAAGAAACAATTATACAACAGTTAGTGCCGACCTCACAATCTGATTGGTTGAGAAGTCTTCTCATAGTGATGACACTGCCACGTAACCATTGGTTTTATGCACCCATGCATTCAAATAACGCACTAACAAATTAATCCTTAATACATTTTATTTGTATTTCCTTTTCCCTTTACATTAGCTGTTAACATTACATAACATTAACATTACATTTACATTAACGGTTACTAATTGGTAGTGTTATATACAGTATCTTAGAAAAGTGAGTACACCCCTTACATTTATGTAACCATTTCATTATATTGTTTCATGAGACAACCCTGAAGATAACTCAACACACAGCCATTAATGTGTAAACCGCTGACAACAAAAGTGAGTAACCAAGATAAACTTACTGGGTTCAGATGGTGTCAAGACAATTTATGAAATTTGAATTCTTTGAATATAGATACTGTAGAGATTATCTAGTATCAACTTTTAATTACTTGCTGTTTACATGGTTGAAAATACAGCAACAGAAAAAAAGGAATAACAACAATTGGGTCAAATGACGCAAACAGTAAAATCTCGCTCAGAAAAGCATTTCTCACCTTTTAGCATACAAGGACTAGGTTCAAAATTCGGAGCAGTATGAAGGCCACAAAAAACTGGTGCAGATGTAACTTCTGAACCTTTTGGAAAGAGAAATTGAGACTGATTGTGACAAAAGTACATATCAACCTTTTTCAACAGGGGATTTAAAAAAAAGTCTGTTCTGCATGATACAGAGAGAATGTAGAACAAATTGTGATCAATCTTCAGTATCATTTTGTCTAAAATACTCAATACATACTATATAAAATAAAAGTATTGGGACACCTACACATTATACCTGCAGGAGCTTTAATGACATCTCACTCCTAAGAATTAATATGAAGTTTGTTCCCTTACTATCCTCGATAAGTTTCTAATTTATCCCAAAGAACCAAGAAGTCAGGTCTCTGTGTGTCAAGTTCTTCTACACTAAACCCACCCAATCATGCTTTTATAGACCTTACAGTGCTGGTGATTGTTACATTAAGGTTACATTAACACACTAGTCATAGCCCAGACAAGACTGACCAGTCAACCTAATGTGTGTCTTTGGACTGTAGGAGGAAAGAAAGAATGTTCAGACAGAGGGAAGACAGGAACACTACACAGGCAGAGCCCGGGTCTGGATTGAACTGGGGATTTTAGAGCTGTGAGGCTACTGTGCTAATCACAGCCCCCACTGTGGCACCCCGCTGATAGTAATGCCAGAGGAAGCTTAGAACTTGCAGACCCCACTGTAAAACTGTAAGTCAGGAGTGTCCAAAGTTTTTTTTCCCCCAAAAGGGGTCATATTGTACCACTTCAAAACACATTGCTCACAAAAAATAGGGGATATGTAAAATGTCCCCCAATATCCCAAAATAATTTTTGTGAGCAGTATACCTACAACCTCTATTTTCAGATATACTATTCAAATACACAAAAGGTACAGGACCATTCATATTTATCTACAGAATTTCATTTTAGCGCAACATTGCATCTGAAGCTGCCTCACGTTACCAGAACTATGGAGTTCAATAATAAAGCAAGTTTCATAAACCACATAATCAACTCATACTCATACCAAAAAAGGTGGTATTTGCACATTTGGTTACATTATAAACATCTGATTTGATAGCTGTAGTCAGTAGACATGCAAGGTGTCATTCAAGCGGCGATCAGCCAGTTTGGACCTTCTTGTTGAAGTCTATTAAATAATTGCTACCATTGGTTCAACAAAAACTGCACCACTAATAAAGTATTTTAAGAGTGATGTCATGAGCAAATTCAAATCTTTACACAAGCCACCTTTAGCACTAGGGAAAGACTTTGGACATCCCTGCTACACATGTTCCATGTTGCCGTGGTTCCTAAATGCTTTCACTTTTCAATAATGCCACTCTATGTTGATAGAGGAGCGAAAAAAAACCCTCAAACTGTGAAACCATGTTCAAATTCAGTGAGCTCTTTAGTACAAACCTATTCTGTCACGTATTTATAAAGGCAGACTGCATGGCTAGATGTTTCATTTTATACTGCTCACAAAAATTATCTATCTATCTATCTATCTATCTATATATATCTATATATATATCTATCTATATATATCTATATATATATCTATCTATA
>JAUZST010011372.1:0-11949 GCA_034779995.1 Parotocinclus haroldoi | reverse complement strand
TATATATATAATTATTCTAGTAATTTGCAAATTTATATATATAATATATAATATAATATTTGTGCACAAAATTGATTAGAATAATTACTATAAGGAATATACCACATGTAAATACATGATTATCTTCAAAACCATTCAAAACATTTACAAAACCTTTTATTTTTAAAAAAATAATCAAAATATAAAATAAAACGAGTAAAAAGGATCAAAAACTTGTTATATATGTACTAAGACTAAAGCAGATATCAACATTACACCAGAAATAAGACACAGATTAAAACAAATTTAATAAGTGACAATGACAATACACTCACCCCTCCACCAGCTTCATTCCCATCTAATGATAATGAGAAAAACATTTATCAGGAACTCTTGTCCACAGTGTGAACATTTTTTGTTCAACACTTTGTCTTAATGCTTTCTGGCCCTAATATTGGTTTGATAAAAATATGTGTTTTCTTAAAGTAGTATGGTAAAATTATTTAACAATTGTTCATGAAAAGTAAAAAATGTGGACACTTTGCTTTGTTAATCTGATTCAAGTCAAGTCAAATTTATTTTTATTTTATAGCGCTTTTTACAATATATATATATATATATATTCATCTTCACAACGTTTAGGGAGTTTCACTGTTGCCTATGTTTGCTCAATTTGGAATTGGTCATAAAGATGTAAAGCAACAATGCTCCATTGTAAAATTTTTTGGAATATATATATATATATATAGTGACTCGGACAAAATAATAATTTACTATAACTACAAACATTATTATTGCTACTAATGTAGTTTTCAATAAGAAGTTAGTGTTTGATGATAAATTAAGCATTTACCTTTTTCATTGGATTTATGGTAGAAATCCTGGACTAGGAAGAGCAATGCTTCCCAAGCCACATATCCACCCATCACTTTTGGCAGCCACTGTGAATCCGATGAGTCAACAATCAACAGGCCTGTGAATATTGCTGCCACTAAAAAGAGTAGAAAAAAGATATGTTTTTTGGTTTCCAAAACAGATATAGAATAGACATACATACTGCTAGTTAATCGAGGAAAATAACTAAGCTTTAGAAAATGAGCATACCACGTTTAGCACAGCTGTCACAAAGTACTAAGTAATTTTACAATGCTACAGAAAGCCAACAAAGATACACTGATATGACTAAATTACCCACAATCCTATTACCTATACCTACTGAATAGGCTCAAATAGGTCTTGCACTTTAGAGTCTAGTCTAAATTGCCTATAATGTATCTTCTATATCTCCTTAGTATAGCATTTTTGCTAAAAAGTCAAATAAAAAAATAAATTCATCAGAATCTAATAAGAATTCATGTCTGAGACCAAACTGTTGTCCTGTTAAACGTCCTTGCAACTGCGTTGGAAATGTTTTCCTGTAATATTACACCACAATATGTTGCTGACTTACGGGATTGTGTGAGTGTGTGTGTGTATAATGTAATTGGTAGAGTGTATGTAGTGTTTCCTCTATATGTGCTGCTGTGTGTGTCTATGTTCATAAAGCAGAAAATGTAACAACAAGCCACAGGGTGTCACAGACAGTGCACTTTGGTGACATCATCGATTTTAGTTCAGATTAGAATTTTGTCAGTTGAAATGTGAATCTAAACATTCAATGCATTTATATGGGTTTTTTTTGTAGTAACATATAACTAACTGGCTGTTCAGTTGGACTTTCCTTGTGTGATATTACATGTTGCCTTACAGTAGAAGGCAGAGTATAAGATCACATCAACAATAATCTCATTTTCCTCTCCAGTACAGAAAACCAATTAGAATCATTTTGAACCTAAAACAAAGCCAGTAGGAGTTCACAGATAGCATGTCTTACCTGCTAATCCTTTGATGGCTAATGCATTAATGGCATGAGCCCAGTTAAAGATGAATCTCCTAAAGGAAAAACAGAATAATAATGTACACTGATCTCACAAATTACATTTCATAATTTTATTATCAGTATATTTCATTCTGACTAGATTTGACTTCTATTAAACCTTTAGTCTCACACCAACCTGTCATCCTGTGGTGCACAGCGGAAGATGGAGGCGATCGGCTGCACAAGACTGAGAATCATTACCAAACAACCCAATACAGGATGAGCCCCCTACACACACACACACACACACACACACACACACACACACACACACACACACACACACACACACACACAGGTACACACTTGATATCAGTAAATAGCATACATATATATATTAAACTTTAGTTGAATTAAAAGTTTTACTTAATGTAGTTTGAAAATAATCCTGATCTTCAGAATGGTGTGTGTATTTGTTTGTGGGTGTAGGTGTGTGTCTGTGTGTGTCTGGTATGCCCTGTACAACTGCTCATATAGCAGCCTTTAAACCTGAATTTAACCTGCATATTGTGTAGTTGATAGTGTGCACTCATGTATGTGAAATATGGACTGTGATGGCTGTGTGGTTAGGGTACACATGGGTGCATGGGTCCCTGAGCAAGGCCCTTATTCCACAATTGCTTGGATTGTAAGGCTGTCTGAATTAGTAGTCTGGCTAAGGGCGTCTGATAAATGACATGAATGTAATTGTTAATATGTAATTTGATGCATGATTACCCCGCTCCACGCTTTCTCGTATGCAAACACCAAGATAAATGCAATACCAGTTGCTATAACTGTGAGGGTCATCAGCAACACGTGAGCCTGAGGATAAGATTTAACACATTTAACAGAGACAAAAATAACATGTACACCTTGCTTCAAATATCATTCGGCTTAAAGACACGTTACCATTTACACATCATTCTCAATCGAAAAAAGTATGTAACCCCTCACATTTAACACTTTTTGCTAGCAATAACATTTCTTGCCTCCTGCTGATCGGATAACGGTAGAATAAAGGAATATTAGACCATTCAATGATTTCTTGCATGAGCAGCCCTTCGCAGGTCCATGCCACTAATTTGATCCATGCCACTAATTGTGGTAATTATTTACTTTTTGATTTACTTTTTAATATTTTATTGAACACATCTTTATAATTCTAGCTGAAGAACTGCTACCTAATGTTCCTGTCAAATTTCCTAATGTCATTTTAAATACACTGTAAGTGTTTTTCCTACTTGTTACATTATGCATTATGCATAAGTTCTTGTCATCTAATATGCTCTCCCAGAACATCTATGGATGCAGAGAATCAGTGGTTTAAAACTAAAGAACTTACCACAAACCACATGTCTTTGCCACAGCATTTTGTGCCTGGAGAAGCTCTCTTTAAGAAACGGGCAATAAGCATGCCAACACTGCCAGTTGTCATCCATGCAATCAGCATCAAACAGCCTGCAGCATATCAGAAAATATTGTACTTAGCATTCAAGTCTGTGGTTGCAGAATCAGTGAAACCACTGCTAAAATACATCACACAACATTCCCACTGTAGGGAATTGCACATTGCATGTGGATTGAAAATGTATCATAATATGTTTAATATGTTTTATATCTTTTGCATTGCAAATTGTGAACTGTATCACAGAAATATTATAAAATAAGATAAAATAATTGGGTCATTTTAAGATATACCATTTCATGTTGTACTCTACTAAAATATCAGATCTGAATCAATACTGAATGTGTCACATTCATGGTCTAAAAGTTTCTGTAAGAAATACTGCATGTGAACTTGTGGTTCTTATTTCTACATTTTACTGCATTAGCAAAACCAGAGTCGAACACATGCAAAGAAATGCAAAATAATAGATCCAGACAGTTGCACTGCACTGGGTTTTGCAACTGTGTAGTATTTTTTAAAATATCTTTTTAACTTTCTCTTTACCGTTACATACTGCATTTAATCGTTAATATGAGATCAAATAAAAGACTGCTGGATTACCAGCAGAATCATCTAAAATGTTAAGTTAGCATTTCATCACAACATTCAAAGTGACAGTCTGTCATATAATTCATTTATTTTTATTCAGTGTTTGTTTCCTGTGCCAATGTGTAGCATCTTTAGTCATTATTTTTCCATTATTTGTGATAATTGTTTTGTGTGGTCGGTGTAGGCTTGTAGCTAGTCTGATCGAGAACATTACAGTTTTAGAGCCATTAGAGGATTAGTGATTAGTGAAATAAGTCCACAGGACTACCACACTTGACCTGATGATGTAAAACACCCTTCTTATGAAACACTGAGCGGCTCTCGTCAAAAAGCTGTAGTTATAAGAGGCTATACTAAGACAATGTTAGCTACTGCTTTTGGTATCAGCTATGGTAACTCCATTTTGAGAAACATGATGCCAGACATTACAGGAGCTTTAGAAAACTCCACGGATGCAAGATATCTAAAATAGCTGTCCATGTAAAGGCACAAATGGTTGAGGCATATAAACAATATAAAAATCAATTAAATCACACATTTAAACCTCTTACAAGTTAAATTCATAACATTTAATAACCAGAATTACTATAAATATATTCCCAAATTGGAATGTGTTCTCTTTAAAAAATAATGTACAGCCCCAAAAACCCCTTATTCTAAATTAATTCAAGAATTTTACTTTTTTAATCAGTCGTAGATGTTTAATATAAAAATCAAGAATCACTGGAGATTTTAACATTATTTTTGATACAGCCTTTGTATCCATACTACCCACTAACCCTCCTGATATAATATGTCTTATGTCTAATGTCTTATGCAATAAATATAGGAAATGGAATTATTGTACCACAGGCTAAAATAATCTGAGATCACCACCTCATATCATTTATACATATGTTCGCCATTTACCTCAGTACTGCAATAAGTGCATCATCATACCAGGTACAGTAATCAGGTTTACAGATAATCTCCCAGAATATCCATTTAAAAACTTTAAACATTTTTAATCCACATTATATGTCTCTCAACTTAACAGGTATGCAAAGGGGGTGGGGTTTAAACCATAGAAAAAAACAGAGCTGCAGAAAATTGGAATGTAAATGGAATCAAATCAAGCTGGCAAATGCCTGGAAAGAGAGTGTTGCCATGTAAAAAAGGCTCTGAGGCTTGATCACCATGTCTATCTATTTAAGTAGATGTTTTTATATTATTTATTTAACAGAATAGCAAAGCTAGCCAGCAACCAGACAAACAACTGTATCCAAGATACCAACAATTATGAATAGTTCTAAATGTACCAACGCACTCAGATGTGTTGGTAAATAATTACATAGCTAAACGTGTTCCCTGAGTGATCTATTACTGGCTGATGTACGTTGCATTAGTATCAATCTCTGCCTGGTAATCATCAACTGGTATGTTCATTTGAAATATCCCCTAATTTTTGTGAGAAGTGTAGATGCAGTTCCTACTTGTCTCCTCAAGAAAATAACACCAGCAATAACTTCACATTAGTTACAAGTCACAAACACATCTCTTCTTGTCATAGAACTGTAACAAAAACTAAATTCTGTACATGAAAAAGATGGACTTAATATGGATCAATAATCGATTAACGGATTAATAATCACAGCCCTCTGAAACACAAACAAAATCATGAGGTGCCTAGCGATTCCCACACCTAAGTAGTACACAACCAAAATGTGCAGTGTTCGTGGCATTGCATACTGACATGATGCTTTAGAGTAGAAAACATGGCGATGGTTCCTCAAGTACAAGTAAAAAATTAGTTTTATCAGACCTGCTATGTGTGGGATCTATGTTTCAAGTGTAGCATAGAGAATACAAGCAGCACTAACCATGTGCTTTAATGATGGGTTCGAGTCCTGCACCTGAACCTTCCAGCTGCTGAACTTGAAAGGGATCAATCTTAGTGGTGCTGATTAGCGGACGGCTGGTGTGTTTCTGGATCACACCTGTTTGGAAATGCAGTTAAAATAATTTGATACATGATGTTAAGCTCAACATGTCCAGATTTACCTTTCAACAAGTACACTGTATTAAGTACAGCAAGATACAAGAACAGATATAATTTCATAATTTTAATTATATTTAAAGTTATCTTGAATGTTTTCCATTTTATTACAGGTACAATTATTGTTATATTTTTAAGCAAGAAGACAGCATATGAGAAGAGGAGAAGGATGGTTATATAACAAATTACATGAATGACACAACCAGCTTTCAGAGTATGAGGTTCTGCCACATCTGAGGTTCTGACTAGGGTTCTAGAGTTCTGTCTGAATTATGGTAAAATGTGGACTGATATGGAAAATAAGCTAGGTCAGAGTGCAAGGAAACCCTGAACACAACGAATATGACCTATATTGTAATAAAGGATGCCGAGTCATCAATATGTCACTTGCTACTCAATCGACAATCGACACTTGCGTAATCAAACAACTTTCTTTGTCTTTTCTTTTGCTTTTCTGGTGATCTTGATAGTGGAGTCTATGGAGACAATTAGAAATAGCTTTGCATGCACCGTTTAATTATTCTGTGTACATTTTTCATTTTTTAAATTTACATTATTGCACACACTACATTTACATTTACATTTATGTGTTTTAGCAGGTGCCGTTATCCAGAGCGACTTACAATTAATACAGTCTTACAATTCAAGCAACTGTGGGTTAAGGGCTTTGCTCAGGTACCCAACTGTGGCAGAGGTGGGATTTGAATCCTGGACCTTCCGGTCCATAGTCCAGTACCATAGACCACCACAGTCCCATCTATCATTCAAACTGCATGACTACTACCTGCACGAATGACAAAATGTGTTATGTCTTAATATATTATGTTTAATAAGCAGGACTATATTAAAATTAGCTGCAGTTGTAATATACAATTTTATTTAATACATTAGCTGAATTTAATTTTTAAATGAGTTGTGAAATAGGAGTTTCAACTCAACTATTACATTTTCTATCAGCAATAAAATAAACATAACATTGTAATTTTATTGTCGCTAGTGTGAAAAGTGTTTCGTAGTTCTGCTCAAGCAGTTTAGAGAATCTGGAGTAATCAGCCTAGTCCCTGTGGCTTTTACATTTATTTAGTCAGTTTTGTTTAAGGCTAGTTTATTTGACATTTTAAGATGCTAAGTAAAATTTACTATGTACACTGACATTAGAGCATAAATAAAAAAACAAATAAATAAATGTCTAAGTAACTATATGAATAGGTCAAGGAATGATGCAACAAACACATTAATACCATTAACTTCATTGTAAGGTAAATAAATAAATGAAAATAAAGCAACCATTAAAGAAACAATTAATTAAAATTAAATATTTAAACAATAAATACACAGTTACATACTCATATAAAACAATGAGTACAAAACAGAATAATACATGTATAAAGTAATTGCAAAATTGCTACATAAAAACAATTATAATTTGAATGTTTGGACTAATTAATTTGCTTTACATTATATTCTAGTATATCTGCTACTCCATGTTTGCAAGCTTAGTCTGGGCTTATTTTAAAATGCGTAGACTGCATTTCAGCCCTACATAATTTCTTGCTAACATCATTTCAGTGATGATCTCATTAGCTCAGGAGAAAGGTTAACCCACTGGCTTGGTGAACAAAACATTGACATTTTGAGTCCATGGCCAGGAAGCAAAAACAAACAAACTGGACAAATAAAAACCCTGAAGCTGATCAACTCCAAGCACTGATTAGGCAAGAATGAGTTGTCATCATTCAAGAATTTACATTTAAAAACGAATGGAATGCTTATAATTGTACATCACTTCATTATATCATACAAACATCTGACAAAATGTTGAAAAAACTTTTGGCCACTACCGTATTATTTTACTTTACAAAGTCTGCATTTAAACATTTGGGAAAACTGTAAGACTACAAGTTTTTATGAGAACTAAACTATATGTGGAAAAAAATGTGCATTAATGGATTGTATGAGCATGCATAACTTGTTTGATAGAGTATGAAGTTGTTTGCATGTACCACTGCTGGAGGGACCATTAGCAAAGAAGAGGTAGTAAGTGTTAGAGGTAGTGGCTCTACTGCTGGTGCTGATAGAGTTTTTAGAGCTGAAGGAGCAGCTGATCACTCCATTATTCACTGATGCACTGAGTACTGACACGTTCCCCTTTAACACACACAAATGGAAACTGTCTGAGAATACATAAAACACATGCCTATATGTAAGTTATGAAGCGTGTGTGATGAAAAGGCAAAGTGTGAAGGATTTGTTTCAGTACCAGTGTGATGGTAGTCGGTCTCGAAGTTCCTGTGGAGAATGCATGCTGCAACTCTACTGTGCCAGCTGAGGTCGTTGTGCATATATAGATGTCATCATTCCCCTGAAGGATAAAACACACACACATTTACAATATGCTTCAGTAATCCGCTCAATTGTCAAATCAATTTGTTGCTGATAGGTTCACAAATTCAATGTAGAGTGATTGCCCTGACACATTGTCAGTATAACTGAAGTAATGGATGTTTGGATAAGTTTAATTTAGCCATACAGTGTTGTGTCTTACTAATTTATGAAAATAATTAAGAAAAATGCTAAAGGTAGTGACGTATTCGGCCATTTCCACAGAGTTTACTTTTTAAAGTAAAAGGACAAAACAGCTAAATATATAATTTCCAGTTAAAATGAAGTGAATGAAGAGAGAGAGAGAGAGAGAGAGAGAGAGAGAGAGAGGAAGCAGAGAGAAGTGACAGGCGTGACAACCAATGACATTCTTCAAAAGAATGTGTCATACCTAGCAAAGATGTAAGCTCCTGCTAATTGAGATGAAAGTTTTTGTGTTCTCCTTACTCAGAGTTCTCTCAAAGAAGTCTAATATTTAGTACCAACATCTTCTTAATGTATGTGTTTTATTTCGACTACTATAATACATACTACGTATAATATATAAACTGACATTATTAACAGAGATAAATCCATACCATGTCTGTGTCGTCAGAGAAACCCATGGAAACATAGCCAGTCTCAGGCCCGGTAAGTTCATATATTAACTCTGAAGCCACATTGGTTGGTGCAACCGACATAAAGAAGCAGCTGGAGTCTGTGGCAGGGTTGCAATTACTTGGCCTGCTCATACATGTCTTACTGGTGCCACAACCCGCGTTGGAGATGGAATTCTGTAGAAACAGTTGTAATTTGACAGTGAATTCTCATGTATGGTTCTTAAACTGACAGACAAAACAAATTTGTCAAACACTGGAAAACCATCTCTTTAAGGACACCCTTTATGACGAATATGCATCCAGACCAACGTGTTGGACTGCATGCCTAGCAACCAATGTTATGCATTCCGTTATCTGCTGAACATCACAGAACCTGTCCTTTTCGATGAGTCACAATTCAGTTGGCAACCTAACGATCATCATGTCCTGATCTGGCATGAACGCGGAACACCGGAGATTCCACATTTCATGCGAGAAAGATACTCCTTGGGGAGTATTTGGCATGGTTGGGGCTAGCAGCAGCATTGGTGGTCAATCTGTATATGTGAATTGAAAACCAACCAGGCAGTTGGGTGGCTCACATGGTAAACTACACTGCTCACAAAAATTATGTGATACTTAATTACGGGTGATTTCAATTTTAAGTATCCATTTTAAGTACAAAAGCATTTTCAGTTTAAGAATAAAAGCAAATGCAAACATACATGAATGGCCTTCAGAAACGTACAAATGCTCAATTAAAATAATTGTTGTTGTTAAATTGTGTTATGAGGCATATGTACTTACAGTCTGGGCCAGAGTAGAGCTGCCTGATGCTGTAGTCACAACAGTACTACCATTGTAGGAGAGTTTTGCACTCTTCATCCCCACCCAAAAAACAGATTTAGTCTTCACAACAGTGGCTCTGGGAAAGAAATTTTTCAGTGAGTAACAGTTTTATTGCGGTTCAAATGTCAAATGCAAGGCGAATAATTGTTTTTCATGAAACCACTATTAACAACAGGAGAACTCCGCTTCCATTTCTATTTTCCCTGTAATACTGAGACCTGTAATACTGATTCGTCAGACGAAAAAGGACGTTTCTACTGTGTGATGGTCCAATGCAATCTTCTGGACATGCTTCCCGACATGATTACCATAAGGCATTTTGCACAATAAAGTTTTAAGGGGCATTTGCTGATGTAACTCCACCTTGTAGTGCTTGACAAGGTGTGCAAGAGTAAATGGACAAGATGTACATTATCCATTTACAGATAAATATGCAAATCCCTTCCAATCTTTCTTTAAGATCATTTTAATCCTTTCAAAAATCTTCTCACACATTAGTTGACAAAATACATGAAGTTGACCAGATAAAACATCTTAGGTTGTCAAGGTAAATCTAAGAAATACTGCAAGTTTTTTGTTAATTTTGTTTTCTTTTTGTTCCATTTTGCCTACTATCCCAATGTTTTCTGATCTGGCATTGTAATCCATGTATTATTTAATTAGGAAGCTGTAATGTGTTTTTAGTACCTGTGGTTTGTGCAGTATGTTTTTACATGCCAAAAAAGTTAACAGCATTTAATTTTCCCGACACCATCATTTTCAGGTGGAGCACAGATTTTTCCAGGACCACAAAACACTCATGCTGTTCTCCTTAAAATATAACACTTTTCCAATGTAATTGCAGTTTACTCACTACCTAGTTCACACTGAATTGGCTGACCTGAGTATGTATGACTAATTTCAAAGTAACCTCGTGTTATTGATGTGACCTTGTGTCTGTCATAAGTAGCCACTGAGGGTAAAAGTGATGTTAAATAATACAAATAAACAGATTACTACATGAAAGTTTCATGGCAGAAATCATTTCTTACATGAACTCAATGGAATTCAGGGCACTATTTGTTGTCCATTTCAGCTGTATTTGTGATTTGTCACTGGCTGACGTTTGAGAGCTGGCCGAGTTCTGAAAGCAAACGTGACATAAGTGTTTCATTGTCATATGAAATGATTAACATCGTTGATTCATTTAAACTTACCGAATTTCCAGAGCAGCTGAGAAGCTGGGAGTTGGAGCTGGTCACACTGAAAGATCCGACAGCGGTGCTCGCTCCTACCTGACGAGCTTGCAGCAGGAACCCTTTAAATGTTCCTGTGTTAGCATTCAGGGTCACTGAAATAAAACACAACACACTTTTAAGAATACATTATTATCATTTACTGTACAGCCAAAAATATCAATTTAAAGCAATGCTTCTGTACAAGCAATCAAACTAAAATATTGTTTCCCCTATCCCACATGCGGTTGACCAGCTTACATGCACCAAGGCTTTCATTGTTGCTGTTAGATTTTTTTTTACTTAAAATCCTTCCTGAAAATACACACACAAATTTACATATACCTGTTGTTAACAGCATCGCTGGGTAATATCAAAATTGTGTAATTATATAAAACTCCAAATCAGAATTTAAAATGCATATAAAAATGCAGTGTTTCGTACATATACTTTGTTTCATTGCAGACAGTATGAACCTAACATATATCATATTTTGTAACAATTTCATTTGTTATTAACATCCAATCCAAGCCTGCAACACACTCCAAAAAGAAGTTGAGATTGGGCCAATTTGAACCCTGGACTTTCTGGTCCAGAGTCCAGCACCTTAACCGCTAGGCTACTGCAATTCAACAAGTGATGTAAACAGTTAATTGTAATCATGATTTGGTACAAAAGCAGCATCCAGAGCAGAGCAGAGATTACCAGATGATCTAGTATTTTAATAAATGCATGAATGTTTTTTAAAAAATGCATAAAAACTATGTAACTCTGAGTACTGATGAAACATAATTCCAAGTCAAAATTTGGATTACATGTACTCTGTACCAAAGACTAAATGCACCATTTAGACTTTTATCAGCAACAAGTTCAAAGCCAGGGTCTGTTATGGTATAAGGTTGGGTCAGTGCCCTTGGTAAATGTCATTTGAGCTACTGTGATAGTAGATGTTTGTTTGCTTGTTTATTTGGATTTGGATTATTTAATGTCAATATCAGCATCGGTGGCCATTTATA
>JAUZST010011371.1:0-11949 GCA_034779995.1 Parotocinclus haroldoi | reverse complement strand
TATACATATACTGTTGTTTTATACAGTCTGCTGTAGTTTTATATACTGTATTTAGTATATGCATTGTGTTTATTTAATCATAGTCTTATTATAGTCTTACATTGTGTTGTTACTATATTATGTTATATATGTTATGTATGTAGTTTTAATCTTACATATATAATATAGGCTACCCAAGAAGGTTGGGTCCTTATTGAGCCTTGATCCTTGGTTTCTTATTTATTACATTTAGGGAGTTTTTCCTTTCCACTGTCACCGTGGACTTGCTCAGTAAGGGTGAGCAAGCGGGTTTAGAAGTCATAAAATTGTACGCCTGCTCTATTTTAATTATAAATTAACCCATTAACTGCCCAATTTTTTTTTACTTTTTACTTTTTTTTACTTTTTTTACTTTTATAATTTTTTTTACTTTATTTCTGTCCACCTACATCCCATCCCATCCCATCAGTAGGCAAGTTAAAGCACCTCATCCCCAAATGGGGATCATGGTTTTTAATGGGTTAATTTGACTTTGGCTTTATTTTCCAAAGCAGACGTTACATTATTCTCGGAGAAAGAACACCATCCAACTAAATCCCTGTTAGGATTTGATGTCAGTGAAAAAATGAAACTTACAATATATATTTTTTTACTTTTAATGTTACTTATATGTGTTGGTGCAGTCTGAGTCTAAAGTTCTGACTTCTTCTAAGTTCTATTAAAGCTAGTGGTTTAGTCTTAGTGGTTTAGATGCCAGGACAGAGAAGAGTCTTCCTTTTGCTTTGAGAGGTGGCTCCAGTCAAGCCAAGCTTGAAGGGTACAAGGTAAACTGTAGTGATTGATTAAAGCATTTAGGAAGGATGTGGTCTGGTTAATACCGATCTGGTATTATTAGGTTTGTATACAGGATCAGGTTTAAATGTCATGTGTGCAGCTACAGGGAGACAGAGACTCTCAGAAATTAGAAATTGTTACATGCTAAATAAGTTGCATAGGTTTGACTGATTAAGGCTCTGGACTACTTGTTGGGGGATTGTGACTTCAAATCTCTGCCAAGCTGCCACAGTCACTTAAGCAAGGGACTTCAACTCAACTGTGTATGCTTCACTTGTTGAACATTAGTGGGCATTGTGGTGGCTAGCAGTCCTGAACTGTGGACCAGAGGGTCAAGAGTTTAAATCCCAAATTTATCTTGCTGCCACTGTTGGGTCCCTGAGCAAGACTCTTAACTCACAATTGTTGTTATTGTAAGACTGTGTCAATTTTAAGTGACTCATGATAAGAGCAACTGCTAAATAACTGAATTTAAAAGCAAATATACTCAGCTCAATTGTTAGTCACTCTAGAGAGGCATCTCTAGGCATCTGCTAAAAGCTGTAAATATAAATATAACAATAATACATTTACCATTTAGCCCCAGCTGATTTGACCACCGCACCTTCCGAGCACGAGCACGCTGTATTGTTTATTATTAAGATGAATTAAATATTTGCCCTAGAATATGCTAACAGGTGCTTCTCTCAAAAATGAACAAATTGGGCTTAATAAGAAATGCGAAGTTAAGCGCCCCCAAGTGGCCGTGCTGGTTTATAGCATTATAAGGAGCATTATACGAACACGCATTTGTAATAATCAACTAACAAACTATCATTGCTATACCATTAATTATACCTATTATGAACAGACACAAAATGCACAGAGACTATGAACGTATGTTACGAGTATGTCCTGCATTATTACTGTTTTAATTACGTGTGTCTTTTGCAGTATCCATACAGAGACATGGATGTGAGTAAAGAGGTTGTGCTGCACCTGATCCACATCACCATTAACACCTTAAATGCACAGTACCACAGCTGCAGACCTCATGCCTCAGCTGGCCCGCTCTACAGTGACAACTCCAACGTCAGCCGATATAGTGAGAAAGAAAAAGGTAGATCACAATTAAATCCAGCCCAGATGTCTGCTAATATTCCAACTGTTATAATAAGAAATATACTGTCTGAGGTCATTCAGAAAAAAATGATATGCAATGGAAGTTGTTGGATACATGATTTAATAATGAAATAAACAGAAGGGTGCGAACGACTGGCATCCTATACAGGACATGCTTACACTGGCACACGATTGCTTCACTATCGAAGATAACATGGCAGAAACAGGTCATGTGAGAACGGGAAGCAACTGTATCACTCAGCTATTTTATTTACTCTTAATGTTTCTGCTGATCGTGAGTGGTAAGGACAATTTCTTAACCCATTTTGTACTAAACGGCACTGCTGGGACTCAAATCCAAGTGACCTCAGTGGTATTAGACCGCTATATCATTTACAATGCCATAAGCACATTTTGCCTGGATGAGACTTGTTAAAACATCAGCAAGCAGCCCCGGTGGTACTGTGGTGTATTTCCTGCCTCATCACTGAGCGCTCCTGACAGTTTCACAGTCCTTTGTGGCTGGCAGCTTAATCGAGGGAAATTTGCCATGATTTCTAAATGAGTAGGAGGGAAGAGTGGGGGGGGGGGGGGATGGGGGGGGGATGGGGGGGATTAGAAGGTAGTTGGGTTGGAGGCATGGCTGGAACATTGCATTATTAAAGACTACTGAAAAATCCCTATATAAAGTGTCATGTGTGGGCAATAGCAAGGCAATATAGCAATAGGCAGTTTCAATACCATGAGATGCACATCAGCTTCAGATGTGAAGAATGTGTAATAGGGATTAATATATTGTACTTTGAATTCTATAGATTCTATACATAACATATACAATGAATGGTGTAATAAAAGGCAATATGTTTATTTACAATATCATTTGGTTGAAATACACTAAGAATGCACTAAGAATGCACTAAGAATGTGCTATGAAATGTTCAGAGTGCCACTGAGTCAGAGGAGGTTGCTGTCATATGTAAATATGAAGTTCCTGTGGTCTGGTTTTTATTAAAGTTTATTGCTCAGGGATATAACTAAGCAATGTCCTCACACTCGTACATGCAGATCGGCTTTGCAATAGAGTAACTCATGTAATCAAACTGTAGGTTTATTTAATTCACTCACTTCGGTAAGCATTGAACCAAAACCAATGTAAAGGAGCAGAGAAACATGCAGAACAGTAACACTATTCTTCTTATTTGTTTGCTGGCTGTTGTTGTGGCTTGTTTTGCAGAGGAGGATAGTGTGTTTGATGAATCAGACGTCCATGACACTCCCACGGGGGCAGGCAATAAGGAACCCCAGACCTTCTTTGCTCGGCTTAAGCGGATTGGAGGCAGCAAGTCTGTCAAGTATCAGCCTGTGGAGCTCAGTGCTCAAAAGAGTACGTGTCAAGTTATAATTGTCCATTTGACCATTTTTTGACTTTACAATAGAACTCCAATAATAAACATATATTCACATTCAGCAGAATTTTTTTTTTTTATATTTCCTGGGCAAGCAATACGTAGTATGATATTAGTACAGATGCTGGGCATCCAGGCAGCAGCCGGCTGTTAGCCAGTTGGCTAACCTTTTTGTTTTTGTTTCCACTTTCAATCATTATTAATTAGTCATTATTCTATAAATTACATGAGCTATCCATCACTTTAACATAAATAGATTTTAGGATTTTAGGAACTTTAGGATAAAGTGTTTTAACGTGTCCCTTGGTTTACAATACATTCATGTATCTGGATCTTAAATCGGGAGAACCTATATTATACACTGCTCACAAAAATTAGGGGATTTCATTATGGGATATTTTATTTTAAAGTATGCCCTAGTTTTTCTGAGCAGTTTAGTTTTCAGTTAGTTTTCAGACATTGCCAAATGCTCTTTAACAACCCTGTTCTAGGTGAGATTGAACTGGCAGAGTACAGGGAGGCAGGAACTCTACAGGACAGCCTGCAGAATCCAGTACGAGAGGAGAGCAGCAGCAAGAAGAAGCGATTGCAAGCCATGCACAAACAGAAGTCTCTGGACATCACTAATACCGACTCCATCCTTTTCAACCTTGATGAGCACCGCCGTAAGTCCTGCATTGACCGCTGTGACCTGCAGGGACCTCCGCCGCCTCCGCCTTCGTCTTCCAGTTCCACCACAAGACAGTCACGCCGCACAGAACGAAATGCCAAGGCATCCTCCAATGGCTCCAATCTACAGTTTGACAACATCAGGCCTGTTATACCTGAAGTGCGCCTGAGTTGCATGGAGACATTTGAGGACAAGTCCCCAGGGCTTGACTCACCCCTGGTCCCACCTCCTCATGGCAAAGACGATGCAGACCTGATTGATTTGTCCTCAGACTGCACCTCTATACACGAAAAACGTTCCATTCTCTCTCTGTCAGACAGTGACTCGCTGGTCTTTGAGCCTCTTCCACCACTGCGCATTGTCGAGAGTGATGAGGACCTGTTTGAAGCCCTTTCAAAGCCACCGAGTGGAATGCAGATTAAATCAGAGCATCCGTCACCTTCATCTGGCAGCACCATTCTGCGCCTGTCTCCTATCGTCCAAGTTAGTGTGGAAGATTGCTCCAAACAGAAGACGAGCAAATCTCCCAGCCCTGCTAAAGGAAGTCCTGTGCAGGCAGCTTTAAGCAGAAATGCCTATATAACTCCTACAGCATCCCTAGAGATCCCAGATCTGACACACCATTCTGGCCCAGAAAGTCCCATGACCCTGAAGCAGAAGCGAGACCTATTCAGAAAGACGCCTCATGTGCCTGACACATCAATAGACGATGGGGGTGTCGGGCCTGAGGATAAGGTAGGAGGAAGCTCCTCGGGTAGATCTGTGTTCCTTAACATCCCAGATGACACGCTGGACAGTCTGGACCCACTTAAAGTGATGAATGAAGAGGAGGGAGGCGCACAAGAGGACGAGAATGACGCAGAAGATGACGATGACAGCGGTGATGAGAGAGACAGCGAACCTAAGGCTGAAGACGAGAGTGATGAAGCTGAGTTTAAGATCCAGATCGTACCCCGTCAGCGCAAACAGAGGAAGATAGCAGTCAGTGCCATCCAGAGGGAATACCTGGATATCTCCTTCAACACTACAGAGAAGATTGGAGAGCAAACCACGGACTCAGGTGAATTTTACTTACTTAGTGTTTCATTTTTTATCCAGTGTACTATCTGTGGCTCTGACTTTGAAGTGTATTGATCTCAGATTTCTCAAGGGACATGATCAAAGTGTTTATTTTTACAGTTTTTGTTCTCACATTATAACCCCGGTTTTCCTTGTCAGGGTCACAGGGGCCCTGGGGACTAACAACCCCCAGAAAACAGCTGTACATTTGTTGTAGAACGGGAAACCAGCTAATTGCAGACTGAGTAGGGAATGCTTTTGCAGCAATGGGAAGTAAACCTCCAATCTGCCTTTCCTACCTCAGTCAGAGCCAATTGTGTCAGCATGTTATGCCTGACCCTCCCAAAAGGGGCTTGTGGTACTCTGACCTGGGTCCCTGCAGTGGTGGGCTGTTTTGCCATGGGACATCTTGCACCTATCCCTAAAAAACAGACTCAGATGTAAGTGTGTCCTGGACAGCATGATGGTTATTTTATGGCAAGAATACAAAGCACTTTGTTGGTATACCAGCAAAATTCTTAGGCCACCATTAGATTAGATAGGCCAGTGATTTACAATGGTATAATCAATACACATAATTGTTTATCAATCTCTTTCTTATACTGCAACCAAAAATACAGGAAAGGTGCTGATAAGAGGGAATTCCTGCTCTTTGGGTTCTGTGAGCTCTCTAATGTATATAGAAACAGTATGTAGATAGTTGGATTATGTCTATAAACTTTGTGTTGTGATCATGAGTGTTGATGGATAATTTTGTTTGAAATAAGTTCCTGCCTTGTTTTGAACCTCTGGTAACCCTGGTATACAGCATGGCAGTATATTAGGTATACCTGGTAATCAGAAGAAGGTAGAGAAAATATCAATTACAGTAGGCCTGTAAACGTCACTTAATGTTGTAGCATTCAGATTGTAACTAAATTGTGCGTACATTAACGTCTAATACCGGGCAAGAACCCTCAATAAGTGTCTCTTAACTTTAAGTAATTTAGCTGATAATATTTGGCTGCTACAGATGTCCTTCAAATAATGTTGTACTACTGCTGTAGGAATGTCAATTAATGTGAATTACAGATATCGCAGTTCCTTTATTCTAATTCACATTTTAAAGCGCAATACATGACCACATCCATGATATGGGGTCAACTGACTGTAAACATAAAACCTCACTTTGAGCATAAAGTTTCTCCCATCATCCTCCTGCATTGCCTTGCAGATCACAAAGTTCTGTCCAATCTGGAAAAGCCCAGAGAATCTGCCTCAGCCCCTGCTCTCGAAGCCACTATCCTAGAAACAAGCAACCGCTCCTCAGTAACAAGTAGGAGCTAAAAACCTTTATATTCATTACATATCCATTACATGGTGCTGCTAACTGCCTTTAATCATTACGAATTACATAAAATTCTCTTACTACTGTACATCCGCTCTTCATCACATAGCAACATAAATGTCCTTTCACCAATTTCATTGTTGTTAATGTGTGTGTACGTTTCAGTCTGATTTAATTAAGAATTCGTTCAATTAATATAAGTAAGATAGAAAGGTAAATGGTTGACTTTCAAATCAGTTAACACAAACAGAATATTTTCTATTTTTTAACAATCTGTTTTTGGCATTGGAAGGGACAATGTGATGTAAATTAAATCACAATTTTAATACAGAATTTGTCTCACTGATGAATATTTTACCAGCCATAAAAATCATTGACTTATTCAAATCTACAATATGAAATGATCAATAAGTTGTTCAAACCTAAATCATTATATTTAGAAATTCGAAATTCTTTCTTTATGTGAGATTTCATTTTGAAGTATCCCCTAATTTTTGTGAGCAGTGTATTTTTTCTAACAACCCGAAATAAGGAAAAAATATTCTTACCTGTATATTTATTGTATTTAATTGCAGATAGCATTAACACAAGATATGTGATGGTTTGTTTGGTCAACTTATTTTCATTCAATTAATAAACATTAATGATAAACTATGTCAGATTAGCCACATTGTCAGAATTTTACCGATTCGTAAGTTAATCATTCATTAAATTAGTTTCAATATGTTTGTTGTTTGGGATAGAGTTATTTAGAAAATAATTATTCTGTTCATGTTGCTAAGAAATGCTCATAGACTCACTAAATCTGTACTCTGTGTATCTAATTGGGTGTCCCAGCCCCACACATGAACACCATTCACCCTTAAACTGGTTTTGCATGGTTTGTGTTGGCATGCTGTGTTTGTATTTCTGAATGTGTGTGTATTCAGTTCTATGGATTCATAGCACGATTGCTACACAGGCAGTTTTGTCACTTTATCCAAATTATACACAATATTTATTTATCTTTATAATTATTTTATGGACTTTACAATGACTGTTTATAATTGAACTGAAGAATAATGTAGTATTTAAGATAAATTATAGAAATAACATTTGGTAGTGTGCCATTGTTTGATTGTTTGTACTCACTCACTTTAGTCTCTGTTGTTCTGTTGGTTGAGAGTCGAATGTCTCTCTTTTTGTCTTGGTAAAATCGAATTACCTTTCTACATCTTCACTTCTGTCTCACAGCTCAGTATCGTCAGGTGAAGCGAGGTTCTCTGGGAGCTGTGACAATGAGTCAGCTGATGAAGAGACAGCTAGAACACCAGTCCAGCGCCCCGCATAACATCAGCACATGGGAAACAGGTCCTCACCAGTGTTATAGAATATATGGTCAAATGTTTGCGGATACCCCTTCTAATTAGCAAGATCTGCTATTTCAGCAGCACTCACTTGTCACTCATTCATAACATAAAGCAAACATTTCTGCATTCTCCATAGACAAACAGTGTCAGTATAATGAATTATAATAAATACCACAGTGATTCTCAACATACGACACATTTATAGCTGATGAACAACTAATTTATCAACTTTGTGCCTTGCTGTCTTTAAACAAAGTGCACAGGGATCTGGTTTGTCAGCTCAGTTTGAGAACCTGAAAAATGCCATGGAATGCCTAAAGTCGGCCAGGGCTTGTCATGTTCCAAAATCTAGGGGAATACCATTTTAGAAGAACAAACGTTATTGGACTCCAAACTAATACCCATGCTTTGGATATCAGTTTTGGGTGTCTACAAACTTTTGACCTCTTATTGTATATTAGACGTCAAATAAAGTTTATTCAGCATGCATCCATTGCTTTTTATACTAGTGGGATGAGGGATAGGATGCTCTTTGTTTCATCAGGTCCCACTAAGACCAGTCTGCTGTCAGCTCCTAGTACAGTGAGCATGTTCGTCCCAGCACCAGAAGATTTCAGTGATGAACAACCTACAAATATGGCTGACAGGTGGATTGATTTGATATTGTGGGATGTTCTATTGTTTCTCTTCGCATACAGTAGGTGCCATGTGTATGAATGGAAATTCCCTCTGTGTGTGTGTGTGTGTGTGTGTGTGTGTGTGTGTGTGTGTGTGTGTGTGTGTGTATGGACAGATGTCGTGACTGTGGAGCTGTATTGGAGGAGTATGATGAGGAGACCCTGGCTTTGGCTGTCGTGGTTCTCTCCATGTTTATTCATCTCAGTCCCGATCTAGCTGCCCCAATGCTCCTTGACATCATGCAGTCAGTGGGCAGGTACACCATCACCATTACACTGCTCCATAAAGCTATGGTTTTTATCATCTTTAGTGCACAGGAACAGACATGTAGCTACAAGGTTTGTGGAATACTGGGGATAAAATTGCAGGTATGCATCACTCAAAGTCCATAATACTCTCTGAGACATTACGTGATGTGTGATCTTGATGTTATTTGAACCCAAATTATGCACTACATATTATAAAGGTTTGCTATATGGGATACTGTAGAGTGGAGATATTGAATAAGTAGCCAGAATACTGTACACATTTAGGACTGCTGTAACATCATGCCATCTGCCTTACCCTGGAATATTCCTAACTATCCTGCGATCCAAATGCAGTTTGTGTGCAACTCATGCTGGTTCATCTTTTTGTTCTTGGGTTTATATGGCTGCATACAGCCTCTTGACACAGCCTGCTCATTTCTCTACTTTGTGTTTAATAAAACTTTCTGCACCACTGTCTATTTCACCTAATGTACAGTATGTGGCAGGGTAATATAGTCAGTAACCATAATAAAAATGCTAATAATCGTATTGTACCACACACATATATAGGATCGGACAATGTCCAAACCCATGTTATGCTGCACATACCTGTATATTGATTAGTCCTGTCATGTAGGTGCAGAAGCTTCCTGGTGCAGTGCTTCATCTACAGACCTTTCATATCTCTGTCTATCTGACTCTTGCTGTTTTGTCTTAACCATCTGAACTGACTGATGTATGTTAAAACATGTTTTTAATATTTTGTAATATAGGTTAGCGTCCAGTGCCAGTTACTCTGGTCAGGCTGAAAGGTGGGTCGCTTTGTATGATAGTTTGTGTGTGTCTGTGTGTGTGTACACATCTAGCTTTACTTATGAGAACCAAATGTCCTCACAATGACAGGAAAACAGTAATTAGCTGAGCTTAGGATGAGGTGCAGGTGTGTCATTAATTAGCTACAATAATCATGTCAATAGGTGTATGCATGTGTGGAATTATGCATGTTTGTGCTTTGCTGATGTTGTTATGTGTGTCTTTGTAAAAATATGTGTGTGTGTGTGTGTGTGTAGTTACTGCATGTGTGTACATCTACATTTATGTGCATCTGCATATATATATATATATATGCCTGTGTAGACTGTGTCCTGTGTTTTATATATACTGTATTATATAAGCTCTGTGTTCTGTGTGTTAGAGTGAACATTTGTGTGTGTTTATCTATGTGTCTGTTATGTTCTATTTACTCTCTCTCTGTGTCTGTGTGTGTGTGTGTGTGTGTGTGTGTGTGTGATGGTGTGTGTGTGATTGCAGCATGCTGATCCCTGGTAACGCTGCAGGTGTAGCTAAGCAGTTCCTCCGTTGTGTGCTCCACCAGCTCGCCCCCAATGGTATCCTGCCTCAGCTATTCCAGAGCAACATCAAAGGTACCCAACATATGCTCCTGCATAATCACACACAGACCCTTCCTTACACACCCTACAGCCACACCGAACATTAATAAACATTTGCAAAAAGCTTATTTGTAATGGCTGTGGTTTTCAGATGGAAGCTTCCTTCGGACACTGGCCACGTCGCTTATTGATTTTAATGAATTGAGCTCTGTGGCAGCACTAAGCCAGCTTCTCGAGGTGTGTCTTATGTTTTTTCCCTTTTTCTGAATATTCCCTACTAATGTTATAAAAGTCTATAAATCACTAAACTTTTTTCCAGCAGATGACACTCAAAAAATAGAGATCTTTACCTTTACAGTAATTGCTGATCTAAGCAGTAGTGTGACTTATTTAAAATGGGACATTTCATTTTAGAGAAATTGATCAATAATTGTCTTTTTTGATGGGTAGCAGCAAAGAACCCACTTTGTCAGAAGTGGAAAAGGCTAAAATATGGTAAAGCCCACAAAGAATCGAATTTAACATACGGGGAAGAGAGTATGCTGGAGTGACAAATCTAAGATTTTTTTAGTCCAATCATTGACAAAACGGTATATATCGTCATTATAGCATTGGTAAAACATCAATGATAGCTTAAGACATTTTGCACTTTATTTCCATTCCACAGCTTAATTCATTATGAAAACTATCTAACTGTCAGGTTTCCAATATAATCTATACCGTGTTCTGTAGGGTTTGAACAATAAGAAGAGTTTGCCAGCAGGGGGCACTATGCTCCACTGCTTGGACAACATTGCCACCTTCATGGAGGCTCTTCCTATGGACTCCCCTAGTAACCTTTGGACAACTATCTGCAACCAGTTCCAAACATTCCTTACCAAGCTTCCCGCAGTACTGCCTCTGAAGGTACCAAACATCTTTAATGTTAACTGATGAATTTTCACCTGCTCGATGTGTCTTTTAACTTACAACTTGATTATTTTGTTAAGTATCCACTGGATTCCAGCTTGAGAATCATCATCTGCTTATTGAAGATTCCTACAGCAAGTGCAACCCGAGTAAGGTTACTATTATTTTTAGGGGTGTACCAATTAGTATTAACAGTCGGAATGGGATTTGGCCTGAAGAATTCTATAATGTAGAATGATGAGATATTGACTGATACAACACAAATCATACCTGGATATTGGACACTTGAATTAGCTAATAAAGTGTGTAGACATCTGGCTCAATTAACAATATGATGGTATGTATTGTATCTGTATCAGGGATCATCTGATACTCAGAGTTGAACTATTTGCATTGTCTTAAATGGGATAAAGAGACAAAATGGAATACATATAGGATTGCTTAGTTGTTACTTTTTCACATGCAATTAAAATCAAAATGCTAAATGTTACTTCTGGCATTGTGAATGAGATGCATATACAATAAGACACTTCTGAATTTTTCACCTCTAGAGTTTACTGGAGCCGTCCTCTAAACTTCTAAGCTTTGTTATCCAGTATGGCATTTTCAGCCTCTCTTACCTTGTAGAACTCTGTGGCCTGTGCTACAAAACCTTTAATAAGGTGAGTATATGAATAATCACATCTAATAACTAGTAATGAAGGAAAAAGTGGCAAATATATGCAATTTACATGTAATAGACCTCATCATAAGTCACATAGTAGTTTAGATACTTTGCACATAGTGTTTCATTTTAAACAGTAATATGAATTAAAATACATATATTCAATTCAATTTTCAATTTTATTTATATAGCGCTTTTTACAATGTAGCATCGTCTCAAAGCAGCTTTACAGTAATAGATTATCTAAAAGGCCAATGCCAAGTTGAGCAAGCCCAGGGCGACAGTGGAAAGGAAAAACTCCCTAAAATGGTAGGAAGAAACCTTGGGAGGAACC
>JAUZST010011370.1:0-11950 GCA_034779995.1 Parotocinclus haroldoi | reverse complement strand
CAGGCTGATAGGCCACTGGGACTCATATCAGGTACATAGGCCACTGGGAGTCATATCAGGCTCATAGGCCACTGGGACTCAGATATCAGGTACATGTGACACTGGAACTCAGATATCAGTCACATGGGCCGCTGGGACTGACAATTACAATTACACAGGCCTGACTAATGAACACGTTCTTTCACCCAACTAGTCCGATTGTTGAATGTTAAAATGCAGAACACTTTAAAATGTTACACAACCATTCCTGACGCGTCCAGAGCAACATCTAACGAGCAGAATGACCTGCCGTTTTGCTACACAATGCACAGGGTCACGCTAGGTTTTATCCAACGGATCACTTATGAATTGTTTTGCAATTCAGTCCCGGCATTGAGCTCAAGGCTGAAACAAGGCAGCCGTTTAACAATAAATCGGGCCGGTGCGTTACGCAAGCTGTGTTTTGTTGAACCCACATGAATTAAAAGCTGGCACGGCCACTCTCGTGTTACAGCGAAACGCACGTGTAAGTGTTCTCACATGTACCAGAGCGCTCGGATACATCTGGCCCTCGACGCGGTGCCACTTCATTATCACACCCACGCTCTCACTCCAGAAACGACGGTCAGACCACGAGCAGCGAGGCTGCACAACAAACCCGGTGACACCGTCAAGCCAAACCAAAGGAATCACTCACTTGGCCAGCTTCATTTCTATCTGCTGCCGGATCTCCTGACGCTCCAAGTCGCTGCGCACTGGGAAGATGTTCCTGTCCTCCAGCTCCTGCTTGCTGGGCCGATTACGCAGCTTCACTGCCAGCAGCTCCTTCCTTATCCGCCGTGGTAGCGTCCCTGCAACACACACACACACACACACACACACACACACACACACACTCATACTCGTTAGCTGCTGGTGTCGGATAACTGATAAAAAAAAAAACAAAACAGAAGAATCCAGAGCAGCCCAAATTCTGTACACTCAGACACTGTGTAAGAGTGGGACAGAGAGAATCCTTCCCAAGAACCTAGACCTGTTCTAGATTTAGCCAACCATCTTTAGAAAGTGGGAGGAAACCGGAGTTCCCTGGACTAAACCCATGCAAAGTCGTCGTAGATGGGAGAACCAGGGGTAACCACTCGTGCCGCCCCCTACAGACATCTATGACAGTTCTGATTTATTTTACCGAGTGTGTCTTACGATTTTTCACACCGGTGGAGCGTACCCGAGATGACGGATTCGTTCCAGCTGTCCTGGTCGCTGTAGTACTCGTCCAGGCCCATGTTCTCCTTGTTTTCCTCTGCCTGCTTCTTGCTGTCGGGCTCACTGCCTTGCTGCTCGCTCTCCGTGCTGGAGGTGCGAGACGCATTCCCGTCCGAGCGCCGCTTTGGAGAGCCACGTACCTCCTTTCCGTGGAAACTGAGCGTGGACAGAGAAAAAAAAACATCTCTGCATCAGACTGCACGCAGACGAAGGTGTCAGCGTTGCTTCCGCATGCCATTTCGGGGGTTTATACTTGCCACTGCTGCCCCAGGTTCGCCCCTTTGGGACTGTAGGCTTAGTTATTCGTAAAACTGCTTTGAGGCGATGCTCCAGTGTTAAAATACCTCACCTGCCATGTCGGTGCTTGGTAGCCAGCGCTCTGTGAAGCTCTTCGATGATGCAGGTTGGCGGCAGCGCAAGGTGCATGTTGCCCAAGTGCGGCGAGCCCGTCGGGGTGGACATCCTGCCCCTCAGGGCGTCTTTGGGCAGAGTGAAGTTCCTCGGGAGCGTAGCTGGAGCCGGCCTCATCTGATTTGGATGTGAACCTGTGGGACAGGGAAGGAGCCGTGAGGGCATGCCAAACCGTTTTCTGTGTAACGCTGGAAGAGTAGTACTTTAAGAACTGGTACTAACTGTCCAGGCTGCCCAGTCTGGGCAGGAACTTTGAGGACACTTTGGGAGGAGGAGTGTGCACTTCTCTGAGCGGTGGATCTGCCTTTTTAACATCTTCCAAACTCTGAACGACTTCGGAGGGCGGATCGGTGTACTTGCTACATGTCTCAGAGGTAGACGTCTCATCGTCTTCGTCTTCCTCCTCTTCCTCGTTTTGGCTGTTCCCATCTGCGGTCTCCGTGAAATCTGTGGCGTCTTGTACTGGAAACAGAAACAAGAGTGATGAGCGTGCGCCGTCTAGTGGCCAAACCATGTACTGAACATAAATCAGCCTAAAACGGTAAACATTAGTATTATTATTATTATTATTATTATTATTATTATTATTATTATTGATTTGTCTCTATCAGGTACCACTCTGCTTGCCAGTCTGCCATAGGGGTCTTACTGTGCATTGAAATAAGGCTGTGTTAAATAGATTTAACTCAAAAGTGGGCGTTAGTGCGCCGTGGGTGAGAAAAGAAGAACACTTTAATACTGAATTATTTTTATTAAATGCATTTAACTAAACATAAAGCTAAGAGCTATGATCGTTACCTTGCCTGCAACGTGGCTTAACGCTTTACTCCGTGCGAAAATAGCGAAATAAAAATGCTCCGCGTGTTGGGAGGGTTTGGAAAAGATGCTGGGGAATTATGGGAAATGTAGTGCCTGTAAAGAATTTGCGTGGCGTGTCCTGTAGTTCTGCTCGGTAATCCTGGATAAAACTGACTTTTTTTTAACGATCGTAATTTTGGCGAGTCACAGCGACAGTAGGTGTGATATAGATCTATAAACATACACATACATATAAATGAGCAAAACATCTTTTATAAACTACCGTGCTCATTTTTTAAATCTGTCCGTCAGTCATTTAAGACTCAAATTAAGCACAAAAAGTCAACAAGTCTATCTTTTTTTTAAATAGTTTTTTTTTTTCATGTCTTACCCGTGGAAGGGTTGTCCTCATCAGACCCCAGGTCCTCCGTATTGCTGGCCAGAGGTGCCATGATTTCTTCTTCTCTCTCCTCTACGTCTGAATATTCCTGAGTGGGCACCTGTGGCTCCTCTAAGACCCCCCCACATGCCAAGCCAGATCCTACAACACAGAGAGAGCAAGAGGGAGAACCCTTTTACACTCTTGTACATAACTGGGGTTCAGGTGGCACAACAGTCTATGGCACAAGTCTACCCCTGTCCCTGTGGCGCCTGGAATTGGGCATTGCATACAGGCATGACAGGCTGTGTCTGAACCCCTGTAATGGAGTCCAATATAAACGTGTTCTTCAGAGATAGGCATCAGTGTCTGACCGGTCAAAGTGGCATTAAGCGGACTAAAAACAGGGTCTCTGCAGCGGTGAGGTCCAAATGGCATTTTTTTAAAGTCACTGCCATTGCCGAGATAAAATTCATACTTTTATACTTTATCGAGAAAACTTGTGTAACGAACGTACGAGGGCTAGACCTTGCCAGCGGGGAGGCGGTAGAACTCTACTGCTGTCATTACTCTGTAATAAACACATAACGACTCCCAACGTGAGCTGGCTCCACTCCTTCCTGTGGCATGTGCTGGAACAGCGGGTATTTAATGGGTACGACAATGCTGGCACAGCCAGGAGGACAAAGAGGCCTGTTTCTCACCTGTGCCCGTTTCTGCCTGGTGCTTTCTCGTCACCTCTTCCCTGCTCTGTCGTGCTGCTGCTTTTCTCTCCAGGCCTGCAGGGGGCATCATCAGACTGTTACATTGGCTCCAAGTACTGAGGGAAGAGCTCGACTGACAGAGAGACTCATTAAAATTATAATTATCACATGAAAATGTTGTGAACTGTTTGCCTTGAATTATACCGCAAATATTCTCATGAAACCACATTGTGGCACACCTCAACACCTCACCGAAGGCGGGATACGAACCAGGCAGTCTCAGTTCGAAAGCTTTAGCAAATAACCAAAAACTGGCAAGGTGAGGTCTGATGACAGGCCAGGATCCAAACTGCATGTGATGCTGGCAGGTCAGACCACATCGGAGAGCAATAGCGCCCCCTACTCTCCTTGGGTTGACTGAGGATGCGATGCCAACATAACCAGAATAAATATCGCCAAAACTCACTGATATTGTCTATAAGCTACTGTCTTACATTCTATAACTTTATATTATCTATTTTCTTATACTCTTTATAATATTGCCTGCTTTTTTTACTATTAGATTTTCTTTAAACATGATCTCTTTTATTTAAGCAATTACTACGAAACTATGAATTAGTTATTATAGTTTAAGTCTTGTGCATAACACCTAGGCTGCCCGAGCAGGTCACAACTTACTTACTTACAACGCTTAAGGGGGGTTTTCCTTGCCACTGTCGTCCCAGGCTAGCTGTGGGCCTGTATAATAGAAAATTCTGAAATTGCATTAAGAAAATCTTCAGAAATAAATCGGACTATGACTTTGGTCGTGACCAAAATTGCCATTTGCTTTTTCTTCACATTTCATGTCTTGTTCGCTGTCTCTACCGAATGCCGACACGATTACGAGGACGAAATATTCAGTTATTGTTGCTCTCATGAGCGATGCCACATTCAATAGCTTGAGCTCACCTGTGGGGAAAATAATTCACCACCCTCTGCTTGATCTCCTCACCTGTGGGGCCTTGCCTCAACTTCTCGTTTTTCTTTTTCCTCCACTTCCACGGTTTGAAGATGCGTCCCAGGCTGGCCAGCTTGCTGTTGCGCCGTACCGGGGGAGTCCGGACACCCGTCACCAAACAAGCCGGGCGAATTGTTCTCGGCTGCTCCATTACATCTGCAACGTGAAGAAAGAAGGAGAAACGTCGGTGAGCACCGACACGAGGGGATAGAGGAGGGGGTACTGAGTGGCACGTGGCATTTAAAAAGCAGGCGCTAATTGAGTCTCGGGGTACTTCAGTGATACATCCGACCAGCAGTCCTTCTGTGAAGTGACAGCAACGGCTTCCTCTATAGGAGAGGCGTAATCGCTGATACGCTGCTCTCTCAAAATGGAATTCCTCTGACACTCCTCCCAGAGAATGCCCTCGTTTGTTTGACGGCGGTGTGGAAGCACGCGGCGTCACATGACTTACAGGGATCTCTCTCTGAATACCGCATGTCAGAACAGTGTACAAGATATTCCAACGAGTCTGCAGCACAGTGGCACAGCCAGATTTCACACAACAGCTACCAGAGGCGTTCACGGATCGTTGTATAAATACCCTTTATATTTCGAGTAGCTTAGAAAGACTATGTGGCTATGGTAAGGTCTGGTCGACGTCCGATTGTGGGCATAAGAATTTCAGTTCCAATTTCAGCACCGCGCCTAACAATGGCACAGACTGGAACTCATGCATTGGTGCCCATGTACAACATCTGTTGTTTGGGTACGCTAGAGAAAGCCCTCCAGACCGTAATGCGTTCCGTGATTAATTGCTGAACTGAAATGGGAACTGAGAATAAACCAAGACAAACCGGCGTTCCATCGTCAGCTCAGACCCAGTCGCTCCCTCGGGTTTCCTAAGCATTTCCCACATCGATCCCAGCTCTCAAGATTTCAGTAAGCTTCTAAGACAGAGGTGAGATTTGAGCAGGCAGGACCCAGGGAGGTTTAGCCCTCCGAAAAGGCCGTTCAGACAGAAATAGGCTCTCCCACGCTGTCTGCCTGAGACAGAGAGCTGATGCTTCAGGAACAGAGCAGATGAGATGTGGGCTGTGCCAAGAGGCAACAGTTCTATCTCTGTCTCGGGCTTTGTGTCGAATCTCGCACCTGTGAGCCCAGCGGGAAAAAACAAAACCTGCCCGGGTCTAACACTAGGGAACAATTAAAGACTATGCATGAGAAGCCTCTAAAGCTTCGTGAGATGGACATCTTTGGGTTTTTGGGGTTAGGCGAGAATACAGAACATCTACCGTTGAACCAAAAGTTTGTGGACACACAAAATCAGCGTGGGATTTAATGCTGCCTTTACTAGGTTTCCTCGTTCTGAAAGATTTTTGAGCGTGAACGTTTGCCGCCGGTTTCGGACCGTGCAGCCCCGTCCTACTCCCACTCTGTGCAAGTTCTGCATGCGAGTTTCGGCACGTGCAGCCCCGTCCTACTCTTCGTTTTCTTGTTGGAATCAGGCACCCTGAAACTGGCAGGCGGGCAGAATTTTTGGCAGAAGCGAAAATCCAGGCCAAGCCTTTTAGCTGCTGCATGCAGAACAGCCCGGGTCAGGGCGCCGCTGCCATGGAAACCGCTCAGGATGCTGTTGCGGACAGAGCCCCTCGGAGGCACAGAAGGACGAACGCACGAGGAGAGAAACGGGGGAGGGCGTCAGGGTTGCTGGGTGGACGCGCAGGCTTGTTGCCACGCAAAGTGACAAGGAATCCCGAAGCAGCCAATGGCGGCGTGGAGAGGCAGCCGTACCTCTATTTTTAATCCGTGCATGGTCAGGGATGTTTGTTTGCTTGTTAAATCAGCCATTTTTGAGTAGCGGTGCTCAAGCCAGGGTCACAAAGGCATACCTAGTATATATAGTCTAAATACATTCGGTTTAAATATTCTTATATAATTATCTATCCGTTACCTCCCAGCAGCTGCACTTACACAGCCTACTGGTGATCCCTTAACTAAACTCCTCATTCCGTTACGTGAACTGGTTTGTACCGTTGCTCTGATTCGTCTCTGTTTAAGACACTGAAATGCTGCAGCTTTTGAAAAATTCTTTCTCTGTCCTAATAAGGCTGAAGAATCAGGCCCCTGTTCCTCCGGGTGGTGGATGGGTGGTGACTGAGTGAGTGAGTTCTTTTAGCTGGTTCTCCTCTGAGCGAATCGAATCGCAAACCCCAAACGAGCTGGACTTGTTTTGTTCGTTTGAACGATATTTATTATCACATCCAAAGAAATGAGATCTTTATCTGACAATTATATATAATATGCATTTATATATACCAATCAACCTGACTTAAGTTGCATCATTCATTCATTCATTAAGCCACACGGGGTCACGGGCCAGCCGGTGCCCACCCGGCACCTCTGGACGCAAGGGTAGGAACAACCCTAGACGGGGCGCCAGTCCATCTTAGGGCGCACACACACAAACACATAGTCACACACTAAGGGCCACTGTAGAGAAACCAATTAACCTAACACGCATGTCTTTTGACTGTGAAAGGAAACCGGAGAACCCGGAGTAAACCCACGCAGACACGGGGAGGACATTGGTTGCCACTGGTTACATTATTTTAAATATGTTATAGTTTACGTTAAGACTTCAGTACGTCTGAAAAGCACCAGGGCACCGATTGTCTCTTTTTCTAACAGGGCTCAATGCTGATGCCATGCAGATGGTGTCTCCGTTCTAAGATCTGTCGCCGTCTCGCATAATGTTCTATTCATCACCCATCTGGACAGACGCAAACAAGGGGGCTTTATAAGAGCACGCATAAAGCCCATGCGTTTTATTTTTGTACTAATTTGATCCGGGACCCTTTAAGATCCCTTGTTTTACTGTCGCTGTAGCTGGATATGTGAGCGAGTCCACGTGAACCCAACGCGTGCCATTATTACGTGGCTGTGACTCTGCTCATTGTAATTATGCTGGAACTGATTAAGGCTCCTCATTAAGCGAGAAGTCAGAGTGACTGCTGTGCCCGGCGATGGACAGGCACTTTGTTTAGTTTCAGCGTTGTAGCCTGCGTATGATATTCACAGGTGTGCAAACAACTATTCAGATCATTCAGTCATTTCCACAAGCTATCCCATGATATCTGGCCAGATCATAGCTGGTTTATCACAGCCTACACTGGATTCCTCGGGTCTTCAACTCAAAAAGGTATTTAATTTGAATAAAGTTATGCTGGCATCCATTAGAGAAACAACCCACTCAGTTTCAGTTTGCCACCTGAAATAAGCACAGAGAGAAAGAGAGCCTGGCACTCGCTCCTGTCCACAGAAAGAAGAGTTTCTGGAAAGCGAGTCGGGTATTACCGCAGTACTGCAGTACAACACGAACACACTGATCCTCTCTCTTTCTATCACACACACACACACACACACAAACACACAGGGGAAGGTCCCTCACAAAGCGTCAGTGCTTTTGCAAAATCCCTTTAGAGGATTGGAATCGATTTGTTATAAAATACAACAAAAAGCGTTAATGCTAGAGTAGCACACAAAGAGTTTAATCCAATTAGAAATGATACCATCCTGGCAAGTGTAGAGGCATCAGGATTTATCAGGATTTATCTCTGAACATCTGGGCCTGCGTTTTAATCTTCTACTCATGTACATCCTTACAAGCCTTTCCTACCCCCAAACAGTGCGATAGAGAAAATGATATAACGGCTTACAACTGAACTGAAAAAGAAAAAAACCTAAATTATTAATCATGATGATGATGATTATTATTATTAGTGTTTTTATTTATTTTTTATTAGTATTACATTCATTATTAATATATTTACTATTACTCACATTGTTGTTTATTACTGTTGAATTATTATTAGTAGTAGTATTATTACTATTTGTTCTTTTATTGTTGTTACTTACATTGTTTATTAATTTTGTATTATTATTATTACTTATGTTATGTTTATTACTGTATTTTCAATTTTATTATAACTATTATTATTAATATTATTATTATTAAAAATAATACTTTATGTTTATTACTATATTATTATTGCTTTTATTCTTAGTCTTATTATTAGTATTATTGTTGTTTATATTATTATTATTATTATAATTAACAATAATAATATTTACATTATGTATTATTATTAGTTGTATTATTATTGTTGTTACTTACATTGATTATTAATTTAGTGTAATTAATATTATTATTACTTTTTACGTTGTTAACTACTGTATTGTTGTTATTATTATTATTATTATTACAACTGTTATGCTATACAACTTATGTTATGTTTATTACTGTATTATTATCATTATTATAATTATTATCATTGCTTCTTACTTACTGATTATTACTAATTACTTTTTTGTTATTTCTTACATTATTATGTTTAATACTTTTGTATTTTTATTATGACTTATTTTTATTATTAATTGCATTATGTTTACTACTTTTTATTATTGCTTTCATTATTAGTATTATTATTGCTTATATTATTATTATTATTATTATTATTATTATTATTATTATTTGAGACCGTTCAGTTCCTGATGACACAATACCAAAATAAAAGTCGTTTCATAATGTCAGAATTTACAGTTTTGGCAAAACCAAAATCTCACAGACTTTTAAATGTAGAAATTTTCATTTTAAAACCATATCAGACTGTAGGGTTTGACTTCAGGTGGCTCTCGCCTTTTTGACCTCTCTCGTTCTAATTCTTGCTTTCTCTTTGCTCTCTCTGATCCTCTGTGGCATCAGCTGTTGATGGGTGGCAGCCTTCTGGTCTAATTACAGCTGGAAAAGAGGAAGCGGGACAAACACCCTGCGTTTCACACTCGTATCACTTCAGCTGTCTCCCTGTGGGGGACCAGAGAAGTACTATTATTATTACTATTAGTATTAGGACCCCCCTCATCACAGACTCTCTCCAGATCCTCGAGGGTCCTATGTCCTCTCTCGTGTAGTCTCCTCTAGCTTGGTCAGGGGACAGGGTGAACTTGTGAAGAGCTCGGCTCTGTGCCCGTTGATGCATTTGTCGGAGGGGTTTTTAAGTATTTTTTGGGATTAAATATTCACTCCACAGAAATACAAAATCTGCTCGATCTCAGGCTTGTAAACAAAGAGCAGGGAGGATCAGGTGGGTGTGTGTTTTTACTGCGCTCTGCTTTGACATTCCTCAGCTCTGTAAGCATTTGGGTCATCGAGGAGATCGTGTACGCACGGGTGATGCCTTCTGTCTGAGCTGTGCAACGTGCCCTAAATTTACCGAACATTTAAAAGCGATCACCCAGCCATCCACCAACCCAAACGCGTCTTCCCTGTCTCACTCGCTGTATACATACTGTACATTTTACGCAGCACAAATCTTTGTTGTTGCAGTGTTTATGGTAATAGAGTACGTGCCATAACCTTATCACAGTTACGCAATAACCTTACACTGATCGCTTAGATATTTTAACTCTGGTCTGATGGTTTGTGTTTAGTTTTTACCGCTGCTTGTCTCAGTTCTCAGCCTCCTCTAGGTGATTGTATCCCAGACATTCCCATGTTTTGGGACGATTGTAAGGGGTTACACCCTGGTTTGTGCTGCACTTCTGCCTCCCCCGGCTGGCCGAGGGTAGCAATGTGGCTGTTAACTTGTTTTATAGTTTTATGTAATGGCACAAGACTCTCTCTCTCTGTCTCTTTCCCTTTGTCCCTCTCTCTCCCTTTGTCTTTCTCTGTCTCTTTTTCTGTGTCTCTCTGCCTTTGTCTGTCTCTCCCTTTGTCTCTTTCTGTCTCTCTCTCTCCCATGTCTTTCTCTCTGTCTCTTTCTCTCTCTCCCTTTGTCTCGCTCTCTTCGCTGTATCCTCTCCCACTTTCTTAAAGCACACATTTGGTCAGTTAGTTGTTTATTGGTCAATGAGTTAATTATCTTGTATTTAAGTCTTGTATTTTCATGGCCTTTCAGTGCTGTACGTTTGTATGATCATACACATGCAGTAAGCATTGATTTAGGACCAGAGAAAAAACACCGCACAGGCCAGTCAACTTGCCTTGTGTGGGGCAGGCAGGAATTAGCAGCCTAATGACCCATTTCAAGCCTTAGAATTAGAATATTTAGGATATATAGGATGAAGAATAAACATCTGGAATCTGAATGCTCAATCAGTCTTTCACGTCAGGGCAGCTTTCTCCCCTTAATCTGCATATTGTGAGCCCAGAGCTGTACCTCCTGTTTAATTAATCAGAGACCATTAAAGGGGCGTCAGCACGCTCACCCCGTCATGCCTAGGGCCAATTCAGAACCACCAGTCCACTTCCTGGCATGCTTTTGGAGTCCATTTAACTCTGATACGACCTGCTGGCTCGGACTTGGGTTCTAACTCTACTTTTCCTGGGACTGAATGAGAGGGATGTTGTTATTAAGGAGCCACAGACGGAGTCAGAGTAAAACAAGTGGCTCAGAGCCTTGCTACAGGAGTGCATGCTGAGGTCTACAGACCGTCCTGTCAGCATGACAAACTACAGCAATTCCACAGAAACTGCTGTCCTTAACCCCGGTGCGTAGGGGAGGACGAAACGAGGACACCGCCTGATTCCCGACAGGCAGACCGTTTTTAGACGACGACAAGGCAAGTGTCAGGATTTTACGAGCATTCACGGGGCAGCCGTTTTAGTCGGAAGGACCGTTCATCCATGGTGATTGGTCGTCCATTTAGAGCAGAGCGTTATAGGAACAATCAAGTGGTCTCTCATTCACCACAGGCTAATAACGTAGTATAAATATGATCCCTAAAAAAAGCAGTTGAACTAAACACAATATGTGCAAAAGTCTTAGGCCACCATTAGATTAGATATAGCATTGTTTTTGCAAAGTCGTAATAAACATACATCATGATTTCCCAGTCTCCTTTTTAGAATAAAGGCAGAACATACAGGGCATTAAATAGTGAAACAATGTCAGATAAAACAGTTTCTCCTTGAGTAGCAGCAGCATCGTTCTACAGTCCGAAGAAGCTTGATCCGGAATGCATTTTAGGAAGTGGAGCAACAACAAAAAAAACCTTTTAAAGACAGATTTTGGAAGGAGAACAGGGTGAAAAGGTTAAGATTAAGCTAAAACTCACAAAGTTTGGACTGAAGATCAGTGGAAAAGAGGATTACGGAGGGACGAGTCCAAGTTTTTGGGTGCAGTTGTTGATAATATGTTATATATTGTCTTTAGAGCGTTGCTAAATTAACTCTAATCAACTCAAATCTAATGGTGGCCTAAGACTTTTGCGTGGGACAATGTGCACGATATGGACAATTGCTCAATCATTGTTTCTTCTGATACAAAGGTTTATCTTGCTTTAGTTTAGACTATCCAGGAAGGGATCTATATATATATATATATATATATATATATATATATATATATATATATATATATATATATACACAGAGAG
>JAUZST010011369.1:0-11950 GCA_034779995.1 Parotocinclus haroldoi | reverse complement strand
TTTTTGGGGGGGGGGGGGGGGGGGGGGGCGTGATTGTGAAACCTTGTGTGCTGTCTGACATCTGGCTGTGTTGGCGTAGAAGTGGGTGGGTTCCCTCTCCAAGGGCAGAATCAAGACTCCAGCAGCGTGGTTGATCTTCTCGTGAAGGGTGGAGGGCTTCCTCATGTAGGAGCTCTGTGGCAGAGCTCCTCCGTGATGGGACCCTCTCCAGAGCCCTCTCCAAGAGGCCTCTCATTGCAGGACTGCAGTCCTCTGATATGTCCTCTAAAGGAGGAGCTTGCTTGTGAATCTGCACAAATAAAAAGAAGTGGTATGTAGAGCATGAGCTGCACGTCAAATGTTCTCTGCATTAACCTTTGGAGCAGTTTCATATTGTTCTTCATTTAATAGAAACAGAAAATGCTCCATACACCCATGCACATACACCCACACCAATGCCAATTTTAAAATTCCAAAATGTCTGCTGTGGTTTGAATTTACTAAACAGTAGGCACTTTATTAAGGGTACAATTTTGTTCCATTTTTGGAAATGTGAGTTTATTGATGTGTTAATGAAGTGTTTATTGCTTATATTCTGTAATAATATATTATAATGTTATATAAAGTCTGTGCAAAACAATGTTATTCAGACCACAGCAGCCTTTACATGATCTGGTATGTCCAGCAAGCTGAGGGCTCTTAGTTCAAAAAGTGTCCTGTACAATAGTTTAATTTGCCAGTTACAGTACATAATCTGGTTATTAGTGTCTAAAATCAAGTATGTGAAGTATGCCACGGATCTCAGCTTTTCAAATTAATTATAAAAGTGGTCAAGATTTATTTCTGATTATACTGCAAATCATGACCTCTGCACAAAAAAAGGAACAAAAAAATATTGGGGAAGTTAACAGGAGACCATTTAAGTCATGGAAAAGAGAACTTGTCACAATGCTTAAACAAAATGAGCACGTCATACAGAATGAAGAAGGAAGACTGATAAAGTGAATCAGATTTTAAGATTTTAGAGAAAGATGTAGCAGAAAAAGTCATATTCTCCGTACACGTGATATTTTCGGTTTGAGTTATGTGGTTTATGCGATGTCTGACCACAATCCGGAACTACTACTATATATGGTCTCAAAAGTTTGGTTTTGACTACTTAAAAACAAGCTAGGGCAAACTGGAGATTCCCTGGCCATATCTGCTCAACAAAGACTCAGCCTTTCCTGGATCCTGCTTTGGTACCAAATCATGATTACGATCACCTGTTGACATCACCTGTTTAAAATCAAATCATCAATTAATTTTTATTCATTATCAGCTATAAATTATGACACTGTTTTAGGGCCAATTTAAAAATGTAAAAAAAAAAAACAAAACAGAATGGCATGGAGATGTAACCACTGATAGCCCTGTAGTCAGGCACTGCCTGAGAGTTCTGCTTCAACAAAAGAGATTATTTCCTGTCAGTCTGGTTCCTTCTTCTGAATAAGTCTTGCACAGATGCTTCGGCATTCTTATACTAATGACAACCCAATGCTGATGGGCCAGCAGATCAATTATTTCTTTATTTGTTAAAGCTGATCTGAAAGTACACACAAAAATCAGGGGGTATTTCATTAGGAATTTTCTAAATAAAAATATCCCCTACTGAAATATCCCCTAATTTCTGTGAGCAGTATATAACTTTACCAACTCTTCAACGTCCCTCGTTTTAACAGGAGAACGCTATAGTTTTGCAAACTGTTTGACCATAATAATGCGACTTTCGTGGTTTCATTCTCAAAGTATTACAACTTTATTCTTATAATATTATGACTTTATTCTCACAATATTATGAGTTTCTTTTATTGTTTATTTAACTATGCTTATTTTTCAAAGCGTATCCCTAAAATGCTGCCGTACTAAACTGCCCCTGTCCCAACCTTTTTTGGAATGTGTTGCAGGTATTAAAAGTAAATGTAAAACAAAGTAAAAAAAAAAAAGTAAATGTGTGTTTTGATGAAAAACTATTATTAAAAACTTAGTTTTACTATTAATTTAGATTCATTCTCAAAATTCTTTGTGAATCTTGGTCCCCAAAAGGTTTCTTCCTCGTCGCAGTTAGTGAATTTTTACCTTTCCACTATGGCAGTTGTAAAAAGCTCTATATAAATAAATCTGACCTGACTTATGCTGAACACCGTTGTTCGTAGGTGATGTGCATGGATGTAAATAATCTATATACATAAATAATGCTTGTATGTGATAAGAAGGCATGTGAATATTCACTGTGTGTTGCACGGCAGTGACGTGGCGGTGAATACTCACTATATAGAGGTAGGAGGTGTACGCTGAACGTGGGTATCTCCTAACCCATGGAGGGCTGCCCGTCTGCATGTGGATAATGGTGGTACCTAAGCTGTAGATATCTGTTTTAGTGTTGTGTCCTCGACACAAAACCAGCTCTGGGCTCATATACATCTGGACAAAGGAAACAGCAACAAAAAAACAAAAACAAGCCAGGATTAGACTTTTACTCTACAGTAAAGTAAAGTAAATAGCCAGCTTGTACAGCCTGCCACAGTGAGCATGTTGTACAAACAGACACAATGAAAGCTTTAGCTACTGGCATGCAATGCTGTTTTAAGAGAATGTTTTTTTTGCAAATGTTTACTTCCTTCTGTGGAAGGAAGCATGTATATGTATGCATGTTTGCTAGATGCAAATGAAAAGCATCCTATGAGGAAGCCAAGAGCCTATAATGTTCTAAATCCAATAATCAGCCTTAAAATACTAAAATAACCCCAAAACAGATGAAGTATTAGTTTAGCGAATAAGCTGGTAAATTTCTGTGTATCTGTCAACAAGGTCCAAATCAGCTGCTCACTGGAATTTCCAAAGAGCCTTTGAGTGTGTGTGTGTGTGTGTGTGTGTGTGTGTGTGTGTGTGTGTGTGTGTGTGTGTGTGTGTGTGTGTGTGTGTGTTTATTTTGGGTTTTTCCCCAGTAACACACTAGGGGGAAAAATCATGTTATATGGAGGGAGCTCCATGTCAGCATATTTTAATTTTGTGTCTCTTGAAATACTATGATATAATAAATACATAGTGCTAATTCAAGTGTCTAACATGGTTAGTGGCTATGTGATTGAATTACTAGGAATAATTTGGGTGGAACGATTGTGCAAATCGTAAGAAGAGTTGTTGCACAGCTCCAGATATGCCTGGTTTGACCCTGACTCCTCCTGTGTAGAGTTTGTATGTCCTCCTTGTGTTCATATCTGTATTCGCAGAGTATTTCAAAATCCAAAGATATGTGGTGGTCACCCTAGATTGCCTCTAGATACTTTTTCCGCTCTTTTAAATATATGTGTTCATGTTTAATTGTTTTGAGTATTTTTATTATCCCAGTCGGCCCAGGCTTTGCAACAACAGAATTGAGATTAAATGCCAGAGTGAGGGCAAGACTGACAGGAAGGACAATCAAACATAAATAAATTGAGTCTAAGAAAAATGGTAATAAATAGATGAATCAAGCATTGACATAAGCACTAAAGGCCTGTATGAAGGTATGAAGTCAAATTAAAATTTGACTTTTGTAACCTCATATTCATAGTACAGAAAAAGCAGAAGTCATAGGTGCTAAATACTTAGGTTAACTAAAATTGTAAATAATATATAAATAAGTATACTTTTTAAACCCATGATTACCAGCAATGTCAATGATTTCAGAGATAATGGCATGTGTGTAACTTGGATTTTAATATGGGAATATTTACCTATCCCACTGTGTAATTTATAGGTTTATACCTGCCTTCCCCTGGCATTCACTCAGACATGCAATAGTCATTCAAAAATGGAATGCATTTCATAAACCACATAGCAGTGATGTCTATTTGTGTTAATTCCACCCTTTAATTTGCCCCTTTATGTATAAACACTCAAACTGCACGTATAAGTTGAGCCTGCAAAACCGACCTAGGTCCTATTTGCATGCACATCCCCCACCTGCAAGTTATTTTGTTGGTATTGTCAAGTTTGCTTGTTCGGCTACACACACAGCTTTTAAAAACCGTCATGCCCCACCCCAAAAATTAACTTCTATTGTACATGACTAACTGGCTGTTTAATAATACTGAGAAATCCAAGCAGAGAAAATCAAAGAATAAGGAAGCAAGATAACAACAAAGTGAACAAAAGGTTCACATTTTGCAGTAGAAAATACACTACTGTGCAAAAGTCTCCTCTGCAAAGGCTTTGTGTGTCTCAGATGGGGGATGTGCATGCAAATAAGACCTAGGTCGGTTTTGCAGGTTCAACTGAAACATGAATCTTGGGTGTTTTATACTTAAGGGTTTGCTACCTGTGGTAGCCTAGTGGTTAAGGTACTGGACTCTGGACCTGATGGTCCTGAGTTCAAATCCCACCTCTGCCAAGCTGGCACAGTAAATCACCCTGGATTAGGGTGTCTGTTAAATGCCGTAAATGTAAGGGGGCAAAATACAGGGTGAATTTCTTTATTCACGTTTTAATGGTTTTAATAGTGTGTATTTCTACAACAACATGCTGTAGTTCATCTGTTTCACTATATACAGTGGTACCTCAGACATTCTCTGTTCTTTGACTAGCCAAATTTGGCTAGACTCTTGCAGTTTGCTTGGTACCCAGTGCACTTGCTTAAACTTTCCCATGAGTCGAACCACTTGACTCGTTTCACCCGATTCAGTACACATCAGTACACGTCATTCAAATTCATAATAGCTTTCACTCAGTGAACACTGATGCCTTTATGGTGTTTCTCTTTATTGTTTACATCTACAGTACTGTATTCTTAGTGCAGTCTCCATTTGTTCTAAAAAGGTTCGAGCCAACCCAAAGGAAAACAGTAACTGGATCCATAGGCTGCAGTTATCATTAGCTGCTATGCTAGCACCCAAAGTTCATCAGTACAGTAAGTGTTTTGCTTTTACTTTTCACTTTCATTTTTCAATTTCACTTTCCATTACTTACTAAATGATATTGATATTTTCTTAAAGTAAAGTAAAAAGTTAGATTTGTGTTAATGATTTTGGCCAACTGTAGGTTTATGTAAGTGTTATTTTAAGTGATAATGTGTAAAAGGCTCTGCTATGATACAGCAAAGACAATGAAAAACTCAACAGTTCATGATACGTTTAACCTATGATGGATTTGCTTGAAATGTAACCCTTTCGTAAATCAGTGAGCATCTGTACTATACAACTCTGTTGCATATACTGTAGTTCCTTATATTGTGTGTTTTTTTTCTAGAGGTCTTACATTAAAACTTACATTATTTCTTATGGGAAACTTTTTATCATTTTGGGTACTCGACGAGCCGCCTGGAACTAATTAATGACAAGAACCGAGGAACCACTGTACTTTGTTAATCCCCTTTACTCTGTTCTCTAATGTTTCTCGTGTTAAAACAGCAAATTTTCACTTATACTTGCGTATTTCTCTATCTCTTTAGATCTGCTTACTAACTACGTACTAGTTTTAAATAATGTACAGTATACATTGCAGTAAATATGGAAGTAGCCATAATAAGTGGCTACTTAGCTACAATAAGTGCAACCAGATTTACTGTATACTATATTTGTTGGCCAAATAATCTGTGTGCAGCAAGTGAGTCTGAGGGAGTTCAGGTACAGACATGTTTTATGGGGGTTTCTAGCATTGGGTCAGTCATTAGAAACATCTAAATTGATGGTACCACCTGCATACAAAGCACGTTTAAGCCAGACAATGAAAAATACTTTATGCTAATAAAAGGAAGCTGATGTGCCCTGTTGTTTTTTTAACTAATAGCAGGGTGGATGTAAACATATGGTATGACTCCTCATCTTCTCTATAAATAGATTAAAAGTCAACAACAGTACTGAATGCACAAAAGGCCTCTGGTAACCTTGGAGCAATTCCATGCTTTTTACTGTAATATCAAATGAGGCAACTGTTGCAATGATGTGAACAAGATGTTATTCACACAAGCACACACACACTCACCTCAGTGCCTCTGAGGTCTCTAGGAATGTACACATCCTCTGTCATCTGCACTGTCAGGCCAAAATCAACCAGCACAGCTTTGGCAGACATCAGCACAATGTTGCTAGCTACAGAAAGACAAATGAAGATAAAGAAGGGACATAAGTGGCATGAGATTTGGACACTCAGTACATGCCTAATGAGCTGTAAACTTGTGAATTAATAGAAACGAAACCATTTGATTTGGACAGAAGGTTAATGTGAAAGTCAAAATCATTAATCAAACAGCTATGGATGTACACAGGGCAGAACTCTGTGATAAGCGTGTTATTTTTGCTCTGACTGTCATCTTTCACTTGATAACTGTCTGCCTAGGAGGAAATTACTAGATGTCAGATAGGTCATTTCTTTTCGTTCTCACTTCTGACTGGTCATCAGGCTAAAAGAAAGCTAAATCTTCAGACCTCATTCCTCCAATGTAACATGTCCAAGTTAGAATGTGCTTGTAAAAAAAACCCACAAAACACCAAGGGGAAAGAAACTGTACCACTTCCTTCTAACGGCCTAGATTTCAGTTCCTGCAAATGAATTCTCAGTTCCTGAAATTGCTGGCTGTGCTTTGCCATGCTGAGGTGTAAACTTAGTGAAACCTAAAAGGATCAAGGTTGTTTAAATCTGACCTAAAATATGTCTGTGGTATAAGATTAAACTAAATCAGACAACATCAAGGACTTTGGCCACAAAACAGGTATTGAAATTGTGTTTATGGGTCTGCTTGTCCAAAGCCAAAATACACACCAGCCACATTAAGTACACTTGCTCGACTGCTCTTAAATGCAAATATCTACTCAGCCAATTACATTGCAGCAGCTCCATACATTTATTTAGGTAAAATGTAATAACACTCTGAAGGTCTTTATCTGACCCATTTTACACATCTCTAGTTCTGTTGTGGTTCGCATAGTCAGTACACACTTTAGAATCTGACCAACAACTGACTTTTATGCTACATTTGTCCCTGAAGCACTGCTATTGGAGCGTGAAAAAGTTTTGGACAACAAAGCATAACAATATCCTAACTATAGATAAAAAAATCAATAGGTAGCTAAGCCAAAAGTGTCACTTTCTAAGTTTGAGCTTACGTTTGATGTCATGGTGTATGATCTTGTTCAAGTGCAGATACTCTAATCCACGAAGAATCTGCTGCGTGACCCAGATTATCTCAAACTCTCTCATTGGTCCACAGCTCTCCAGCTTCTCCAGAACAGAGCCGCCTTCTCCTGCCTCCATGAACAGGTGCACACTCTGATCCCATAACACGGCCCCGTACAGCTCTGCGATGTTCTCGTGACGGAACCGGGCCTGGATCTCCACATCTGCTGGCTTGAACTGTTCCAGAGGGATCTGAACATGGTTGGAAAAGGAAGAGCTTAGGTAAATGAGAAGCATCATACACTATGGCAAGGCATAGCTTTTTTTGATTTGGTCTCAAACAATGCATAAAACATGGTTATTTCTAAAGACAGTCTGACAGAGCAATTGTAAAGACACTGAGGCAGATTGTGGAGAAACATGCATGGCATTTATGCAACATTTGACCACATACAATTGAGAGTGGTGCTCAGGTGGTGCAGTGGTCTAATGCTCCAGCTCGCTTTGCCATCACATGCAGATATGATTGGCTGTGTTTGAGGGACCTATCCAGATGTGCCATCCAGGGCATGCTTAACCTGTTTCTTGTGTTCTTTGGGGATAGGTTACCTGGTCTGGCCAGGAAAAAATGTGGAGTGATAATGTGAAAAAAGAATGTATAGTATGGATGTAAAATGTGTGACCTGATGCACGGTGATGCAGAAATGCCACAGTGTGCATTGTGTGCATTTTTGATATACACTGCTCACAAAAATTAATATATTAATTAATTTATTAATAAATAATATGAATTAATATTTAATTATGGGAGATTTCATTTTGAAGTATCACAGTCATATGCCATGCCATTCTCCCATACATATTAAGTGTAATTAGGGCACATTACAGGCAGTCCCTGTTTTACGGTGGGTATACACTCTGACAAAATCCATCAAAACTTGAATGTAGTTTATACCAATATATACTGTATGCATCATAGTGTAGCCTACTTTAAACATACATACAACTCTTACTTGTAATTTGACTTACTTGTAACTTGTACTATTGTAATTTAATGGAAAATTAAAGTGAAAAACTAAATGATTATCGTCATGACTACAGCTTTTCCTCACAACATTGCCCAGCACTCAGCACTCCCGCCATGTGACTCCCTACGCCACGCATGTCACGCACCTATGTCTACATCATGCTTGATTTCCTCATTTAGCACAGGAGAGTAAAATTATGTATACAGGGTCTTCTGAATTTGTATTTATGCATATTTTTGCCATAATAATGTTAAAATATCACAAATCAGACCATAGTAACTGTAAAAAAATATCATATATGGTGAAGCTACAAAATAACATCTTATTTCCCATTTTAAATCTCTGTTTCTTGACATTTCTTTTAATTGCAGGAGACTAAATATTTTTAAATGCTTATTCAAGAAAATGTGCATTGTGAACTATTTTGAAAAAGGCTCAGTATTACATATACACAACTAAAGGTCTGCAAGTTGTTAGAGACACTTTGATTTTCAAACCTTTAATTAGGTGAATTATATGCCTCCTAACAGACCAAACCTCAAATTAGAGCTATTATAACACTTATAATGAAAGCTTTTATAAGCTTTGCATTGTGTTAGCAGTGCTGGCCATGAATGCCCTTTGTACACCAAACACCGAATAGGCAGGGGAAGTTCCTGACAGCTGACCCATCATTCTTAACAACACCACGAGGTTGTAAGTATACACTGCCACAATACAAGGCACTCCCTACCTAGAGTTTTTAAGGGAAATCAAGTGCTTTCCTAACACAACCCACAATCTTCTATTGTAGCAAGAGAATCTTTTGCAGCGGATCGTTTTTCTGCTATAGACACTTTCCTTTCCTGTTCCTTAAGATCTCATGACACTGAAAATCACAAGCTGAGACACATGATCAAACATTGCATTTACATTGATACTGTTACACCCATGTAGCAAGTTTGGTTAGACTACCACAAAGAACTTGGTGAACTGGCACATCCTGAGTGTTTCTAAACTGTTTAAAAAAGCAGCCAAACCGGATGCATACAAATTAGCTGATAGGAAAAAGAGTCATGCTACTGCCTGGAAGACAAGTACTGAAGAGGAGGAAAACAGACGAATGTTCCAACGCTCACCCTTTTGCATGCCATTCGCTTGCGTGTTTCAATGTCCTGAGCCAAGTGGACTTTCCCAAATGATCCTTTTGGAATGTGGCCTGGGCCTGGAGCTTTGTATGTTAGCCTCCATGGGAACAGGAGCACGTCCAAATCGATGCGATAGCGGCCGTCCTTGATAACCATATCCGTCTGTATGAGTGAAACAAGAAACTGAGATGAGGCACAAGGATGCAGTTTTTATTGATTAAAAACACACTTTGCACCTAACAGTCATGTGCCAAATCTATGAAACACAATGCATATTTCTATATACATAGAAGTGCTGCATAAAGTCCATTTGCACAAACATCTGTGGTGTGATAGCATTACTATACGTATTCATAAGTTAATATACCTATATAACCCATTAATTACCTTGCCACATACATCAACTGTTGCAGTACAGCAGTTGTAAAGACGTACATAAAGTCGTAGCCTTTGATGCAGAAAGTTTTATTAAACAGTGTTTTTTTTAATGCATGCAGCAATAGCGTGCTGGGACTGAATGCTGAGCAATGTGTGGTGGGAGCTGCACTCCTTATAACCAATCAATTGTATTACACATGTGGAGAGTAACGGATTAGTTTTTAGCTGAGAATTAGTTTCTATTTGTGACTGAAAGCTGATGCACCATGGGAGAAAAAACAAACAGGGTTAAAAAGAACTGCGTCTTCGCAATACAGCACACCATAGGAACAAAAATGGGGGGTGGGGATATGCTAACATACAACAGGAAATATGCTAACATAAAAGACAGTTTCTCACTCTATAAATATGCTTGTGGGTGTTTGTGAGTGTTTGAGTATGTTGGGGGGTTGCTTTGGGACTGGGAGGGATTACCCTATATAGCTCACCTTGTTCAGCAACACCCCAATCTCCTCTTGCATATCGGAAAGCTTGGAGCCTGGTGTATTGGACACCATGTTGACAAAGGCCAGTAGGTCCACCACGCTCCCATACCTCACTTTTCCATTCTGGTTGCCTGAACCCAGGTCACATGAGTCCACAATGTCCAAGTCCTGAGGGTTTTCGTCCATTTGGTCCTGTGACAAACACCTTTTTTCCTGTCTCTCAGAGTAGAGTCGCTCCACTGCCTCGATAATGTCTCCAATATTCATGTGAGCCAGAAGCATTTCTATGCCGACATTGTCATTCTGGAAGTCCATCTTCAGTTGCAACGTATTGTAAAGCCTGAAAGAGGTTTTGGAAGAGCATCTCAGTCAGCAACACTACTGGGGACTAAATGGGCTCGTTGCATGAAGAAATGTGTTAAACAATTTCTGTTTAAAGAACCCTCTCAAGGATGAAAAGTGACTTTTTGATCTGAAATGATTCTAACAACCTCCTATATTGAACCAGACCAAATAATTCTTTAGGCAGCTAGCAAGAGCGTTTCTACAAGGAGACAAAACGTACAAGCAGTTCTAAAACAGAGCAAACAAGAATGAACTCAATCAAGTGGAACAGCTCAACATGGCAGAGGCTGTTTGTTGTTTGCTCAACAAATTAGGGGAGTTTTTCAACAGAAAGGGAAGCCCAAGTAAGATCATCCCCTTCATGTGTCAAAAGTACCTAAGGTAATACCAGAAAGCCTCTAAAGACTCTAAAGGTTAAACTGGTAGAAACGCATAATCATTTTTAAAAAGCTATACAGTGAAAATATCAAATAAAATTTCTCCATGGTTTTATATATAGTTACCTAAAACAAAACACTGTCTAACTGTGGTGTTACTTCGTAATATATTAACAGTATCCTCTAATGTACAGTGATTATTAACAACAATATGTGTAGTGGTATTTAATTTATGGGTCCATACTAGGTGCTTTCCTCTTCATGTGAGAAAGATACAGTCTCTTTGGATGATTAAAATATACAGTACATAAAGTCATTTAACAAAGACAATTAATGTCCAATAAAGTGGATCAACGATATTAACAGAACACCAAACGTTTTTTTAGAAGAACATACAAGTAAATGTGTTACAATTTAAATACATAATGTAGTCAACACTATACAGTTAAAATTAGAACCTTTATTCTAATGTCAGTCCAGTGTAGGAAATGTATTATTTATAACTAACTGTTATAGCTACAGAGCTATTGGTCATCTATAAAAATCATATAGCTATATAATAATATACATCTCACCTTGACAGAACTTCAGATCAGATGGAAGAGACCTGTCTGAGCTGCTCCATACTGTGTAATGAAAGCAGTTGAAATCCAGTGAGTGGTAAATACGCATCGAGCTGCTATGTTTTCCTTCCACCCCCGCCTACGACAAGACTGACCGAGTTTTCGTTTCCCTTACAGCCTCTCTCACATTCTCTTATAGGTCAGCAGCTGCGTAAACAACCGCACAATGAGCACTAGGCCGCCATCTATAGTTCAATGTGTGATCTTGTTTACGTTCGCGTGCAATTGTTGTACGTAACTCCGTTCACTGTACTACTGTCAAAACCTCTACAATTCAGTATGTCTCAACTCAGTATGTCTCAACTCAGTTCCCTCTCGTAACAACAACAACAACAACAACAACAACAACAATAATAATAATAATAACAGCAAAAACAATAATAATAATAATAATAAACTAAATAATTATAAAAATAATAATAATACAACAACAACAACAACAATAATAATAATAATAATAATATTGTGCGTTAT
>JAUZST010011368.1:0-11950 GCA_034779995.1 Parotocinclus haroldoi | reverse complement strand
TTGTTTTTTTTTTTTCTTACACATTTGTCGAAAAATAAGATCCTCTACCCATCATTGCTCATGTTGGTATCACCTGCACTTTTGTTACTTACTTGCTTTAACCTAATGCTGTAAATAAAACGATTTTATTTGACCTGTTTACATTGATCTATCCATACTCATGCTATACTCATTCCAGGAAATAACAGCAGTTTTAAGTCTGATTTAATTTATTCAATTATTATTTAATCATTGTAAGCACTTATTTTCTCTGTTATTCAATGCTCTACTTCCGATTGAAGACATGGAAAATATTTTTTTTGAAATATCCGATTCATCGATTAATGGAAAATAATAATAATAACAATAATCGATTATTAAAATAATAGTTAGTTGCAGCCCTAGTTATATTATGCTATAGCCATAGCTTTAAATGTAATTATTAGTTCAGATCTCACACACAAAGCAGTTTAAGCTATTGTTATCGCAGCTCTAAATGCTGACGATGGTGCTCATCAATTCCAACTATAATGTTATTTGTAATATACATTATATCCACTCATTTGTGCAAGCTTTTTAGGAAGTCCAAAAGCTTTACATTGTAATGATGTCTGATGCATTACTGATTTCAGGAGTACCCTTATCTTGAGTGTTTACTTTTTCTGAGAAAAATATAACAAAATGCGCGCTTTTCTGTATTGTCTCTTCGACCGTGCACTTATGCCAGCGTGACTGGACTAAACGTATTTAAACTTTATGTTCTGACAACGCAACTTTGAAGTCCGTTGTGCGTATAATTATAAGGGACACGGTACAAATCTAAGTATGCCATTATTAAGTCTAGATGCGCTATGGAAAAGATGCTTCTCGGTTACATATGGCCAAATAAAGCAAGCCTGAGCGTTTGCCGTTGCATTCATAAGGAATGTACAGTGATGGACAATCTGTCACCAGTAGAGGTTTGGAAAATGAACTTTTCGGCAGCATCACTGCGACATGTCGTCAATCAAACTGGATTTTAGTGGCAGACAGTTGTCTGTGGCTCCATGGCAGCTCATTTCCTTGTCTTGTGTGGGATGAGTGTGCGGGCTTTAGGCAGCAGACATGTCTGTCCAAAGCCACCCAGAGAAGTGGAAATAGATGGGCACAGCCACACGTATTACAATAACATGCTATCATGGTGTATGGTTCTGTCATGGTATATTCAGTAAACTAAATAAAACGCACTATATAGCCACGTTTGTGGACTGAGATTTGTATGTAGTGTCACCTTTTTTCCTGCCACATCACACACTTGTGTAGACTTTGCACTAAAATTTGGAACATAACCATGTGGTTGGGCACTGAGGTTGGAGCAATGAACAGTTTAGTCAGGGCTGTATGGAAGACAGCACACATTTTCATCGTAACTAGAAAGCATTTCTTTATGGGATGTGTTAGGATGGCAACAAGAAAAAAAAAAAAAAACAACAACTCAACTACAAATTTGAAGAGGCGAAAGAGTCACATTGGAAGTCAGTAAAGTGCTCAATACAGTCTGTCATCAGATCCTCATAGTGTAACTCCACATCTGAGGGACCTTTCCATGTCCATGTGGGTTTACTCCAGGTACTTTTTTTTTTTGCACTAAATTGGTCCGATCTGAGTATATACAACTAGTTTCAAAGTAAGCTTGTGTATCGATATAACCTTGTGCCTTTTGTTAACGTGGCCATTGATGCTTATAGAAATGTTAAATAAACCAAACAAACCACTGTATAGGGCACTGACCTTGTTCACAAAAAATTGTAAAGCTTTGAGGAAATGCTATAGGATAAAGTGCTATAGAATAATGCTTACTTTGACAATATCTCCCCCTACCCTTCTCTCATTGGCTGAGCATGTCATTCAAACATATTTCTGAATAGTTATATTTATGAAGCAGTGGTGAGTGTGTCTAAAACAACAGTAATCCTGGTCATATACTGTACTTTCCGATATATGTTAACTTTACCTCTCTTTAGTATTGTAATATATTTTATATCCTATTATTTCGCATATAATACGATGCAAAGGCAATCAAAGGCATATACACTGACCTTCTGTATTCATATTCTGATCTTTTGGGTCTTTGAAATTGAGATATAGAATGCTGAAAAATTGAGCAATCGGTATCATTAAAAGAAGCAGCGCTATTAACTATAGCCTGCATTTTTATCCTACATTTCATCAGAAGCTGGAACAATGAAAAACAAATAAATAAGCACAGCTGGTTTATGTAAGTTTTCAGATCTTTTTGGTGACCTAATTATTTTGTTTTGCATCTTTGTTGTGCTACAGAAAATTGACCCAAAGGAGAGGCTGAGAGAACGGAGAAAGAAAATAGCCTTACAAGCTCTGTCGCTATTCAACCTCATTATGTCTACTGGCATTTTAAATTCTATTGATGTTTCAGTGGATGAAGAAGCAAACGGGCTGTGTGTTGCCTGTTCAGTTTTGACACGGTTTCACCGCTTCGTATCTCCACGCTTTGTTCTTCAATCTAAATATGTTTTGGAGAGGGACATGAAGCCTTTAATACTGAGTTCTCAAATGCATAAAATCTTTACTTTATCTGGGTTGAACAGCCTCAAGAGCCTCATCAAAGACCAGAAGGCTACGAAGGTGCTGCTGGAGAGACAGAAGGCTCAGAAGGCGACGCTTTAAATAATTCTGCTTCTCTTGTATTTTCTCCCTGCTTCCCAAAATAGTAAGGTGTTCACTTTTTATTTGAGTTTGCTATTGGATATTAACAAACCCATTTATCCTTGACGTGTTCCACACCACACAGTTGTGTAAGGCTAAGTAAATGAGAATGCAATGCTGGGAGATTCAGAAAGCTCAGATAGCATGGAGTTTATAGGGCCCGGGTTAACATGGTGCAAGCAAGGCCAATGAGCGTGGGACAGAAAATTAAATGTCTGTGGGTCATAAGGCTCAAGTACACAGAAGATGTGTGGGCATGAGAGGAAGGTTTTGTGTATGGCCATACCCCAAGGTGGATCAGGTCTACGTCTCTGCTGTTTGCACACAAGCTCACAGGCTGCTGTGGTATGGGATTATATGCTGCAGTAGTTATAGAGGGGGAGGAATAATAGGAAGTCATGAAAGGAAGGATGAGTCCCACATGAATGGACATTGCACCTGGACAGCGAGCTGCACAAAGCCTGCAAACAAACGTGTTTGTTAAGTGGACATGTTGACTCTGTTTTTCTTTTTAGACATATATTAGTGGGTGGTTTGATAAATATTTATTTGGTATGCTATTATTCTCCGTCGTTCTCCTATTCAGTTGTTTTTTTTTTTTATTTGTATGTGCTTTACCACAAAGTTCATGAAGACCTATTGTCAATAAACAGCCCAGAAAGGACGCAAAACACACTAGATGTAAATTAATCCCACTGCAGGCTCATCTGAGGGACCTGTGCTGCGGCTATGCAAATGTAAAGCTGTCTAAAATTAGGCAGTCATTTCTTACCAATCAGGACTTGCTGTCAAGGCAGCGCAAGAAGCTCGTTTTATGTATCAATATGGTGTATCAATAAGGATGGAAGTAACAACCCACTTTAAATGTGAAATCTGTAAAGTACTGTATATTTTGTTCAAATGTTCAGATAAAGCTGGCCAGATTGATAAAGCATTCTGTGGCCAAGGAGAAACAGGTGGAGTCCTCGGTGGGTGTCTTAAGCCCTGGATCGCAATGCAGCAATTCGTTCTTTGGCTAATGGCAAGAGAGCGTGTGGGAAGGAGGAATGCCGCAGATCCCAGACGTAGATGTGCTGGCTTTGAAAATGATGAATGCCTGATTTGACACAGTGTGAGTGGGAAATGAAAATCTCATGAGGTTGCACTTGGGGGGAAAGGATCATTATTCTGGGAAATGAAAATCTCAAGAGGAGGCAGTTGGGAGAGTGGCCATTATTCTGATACATTTTTATGCTTATCTACATAGAGATGCTGAATAAAGCATCTTTACAGGATGCTCTTGATGATGCAGACCGGGATTTGTGCCGGTTCGGCTTCGATGACATCAGCTTGTTTACGGAAATGGTTGTGGGATTCATTGGGTTGCCAGTGAATGGTGCAATGGTACATAAGTACGGGTATAAAGTTTCCCAACCAGAAGCCATGGGATGCCATGGTGAATGCTGGTGCATCTCTGATGATCTGACCATTTTGTATGCACACATTCATGGTACTAGAGAGTGGGTAACATCGCCATATCGAAGCACAATGTGAAGCTTGACAGGACATGAATATGTGAATATCAGGAACCTTAGAACTTTCTCCAACCTGTAATGGGAACAGCACTGACAAGGATTAGCGGTCTCCACAGTCGTGTGAACAGCTGAGCGCATCATCCAAAGCAAGGTCCCTGACCTGCCGTCTGTCTACATTGCTTTGGAATGACTTTGGAAACGGAAAAAACCTAGAACCTTGGAAATCCTAAAAACGGTCTCTTAAATTATCACGGTTCACTGCTGCACCCTTAGAGAGATTAAGGGGGGAGTTTTCCATTCAGGCCCTTCAACAATACATCTATTAGATTACGGACTCGAACATATAAACATAACATTTGAACATCATCATCAATGTACTCACACGTACAACAGTCCCAGCAGTCAAGACAATTACAAACACTTTCAAATATGTACTGTATATTTGCAGTATTTTGAAACATTTCTACTATCTAATACAATAATGCTCAGTAATATTAGGGAATATTTAATTATGGGGTATTTGATTTTGAAATGTCCCTTACTTTTGGTGAGCAGTATAGTTTGCCTGGCACAATACTGCACATATACAGGGTGTCTATAAAGTCTTACTTCAATAAATGTTTTGCTAAGCAGACTGTTTTCAGAGTTCTATGAAGCACAAGGAACCCAGGTTTTATTCCCAATTAGATTTATTCAATCAGTCCAGCTGTGGGTGGGTCATGTGACAGTTATTGATGTGGTAATTAGCAATATTAAAATGGACGATAGTGATCTGGATGTTGTCCAAACAACATATCATATACATTGCAAGTTTGTCTATCTGTCATTGTGGAGATCTTCCATTGGCACAATGATCACTCTAGCTAATTAGTACTAGACCTTCTCCTAACCCTAACCTCAATATCCTAAAACAAATATTTTGACTCTTTTTCAAAAGAAAGGTACAGTTTTTGCAAAAACAAAAAATGATCTTATCTTATCGTTATCTTTGTGGGGACCAGCAAGGTTTTCCAACATGTAAAAAATGACACAGCTTTCTGTCGTTGCGGAGACCAATGTAATACAATACACACACACACACATTTATGCAATGAGAAACTGCCTTTTATCTCAGTGCAAGGTACTTCCAGTTGCATTCACAACACGGGCAGTTATTTCAGAAGAGACCAGTGAACTAAGAATGTAAAGTGTATGTGAGAAGCCACAATAGCTTGTGTTCTTTACTGCAATTATACAGCTCCTGTTTCTCCACATGTTCAGCAGAAACACCAACCCGTCTCTGTGTCAGCTTACCACCACAAATACAAACTAATACTTGTTTCACAATCCATGCATAGTCCTTGTGCTACGGAGCACACATAAAGTATGCCACATACCTGTATGTATGGTATTACTTTTTAATGGACAGTCTTAAAAAGTCATTTCACTGCAAGTGATGTTGTGTGTGGTTGTGTCTGGCCAAATAGGATTTGATTGATCAAATGGTGTGGCGCAGCTTTTGTTGTAAAGTTGTAATAACCTGACATTTACTGTATTTGGAGGTAAAGTGGAGACAGCTATTATAGGGTTTGTTCTTTGTGCCTCTAGCATTTCAGCAGTGTGAACGAGAGAGAGTAAATTGTCTTGACGAGTAAGCTTTCCATTCCCACTCTGTCAAAGTATGCATATACTTTATGATATGATTTAAAGAAGATTCATGACGACCTTGGGAGCGATTGCTATCACCTCCTGTAGGAGCAGAGAGTGGAAGTTTGCATTCTGCCTCAAATTTGCATGGTGAGTCCTGGAGTCATTAATATCACATTTGATAAAGTGCCAGACATGCAGAGTAAGGTAGGCTGTTTTAGCAGTGCCGGCATGCATCCCTTGTAACTTGCAAGTCTTGAAAGGTGAAATAATTTTGGGCTAATCCATCAGTGATTCGACAGTGCAGCACTGCATCGTCACACATCATCCCCCTCAAGACATACTTTGTATGTGTGTAGATTGTGAAGTGATTGTAAATTGGCCTAAAACTTGAGCAGATTTAAAAATAGATACAGTCCAAATTGTTGGCACCCCTGGCATTTTTGTGGAAAATGAAATATTTATCCCAGAAATGTATTAAAATTACACGTTTTGTTATGCACGTTTATTTCCTTTGTTTGCAGTGGAACAATACGTAGAAAAAGAAAATAAAAGCGAAATTTAATATCATTCCATGCATTCACTCCAAAAATGGGCTCAACTTAATATTTGGTTGCACACCCTTTTGAAACAATAATTGAAATAAATCGCTTCCTATTACCATCAACAAGCTCCTTTTATCTCTCAACTAGAATTTTGGACCATTCTTCTTTTACAAACTGCTCCAGGTCTCTAATTTTTTAAGGATGCCTTCTCCCAACAGCAATTTTAAGATTTCTCCACAGGTGTTCAGTGGGATTCAGATCTGAACTCTTTCCAGTGCTTTGTTTCTTTGAAGATGTTTGGGGTCATTGTCCTGCTGGAAGATCCATGAACTCAAAATCCTTTGGAAATCTTCAGATTTCTTGATGCCTTGCACACAGTCAAGGCACCCAGTGCCAGAGGCAGCAAAACAACCCCAAAACCTTTTTGAACCTCCACCATATTTGATTGTAGGTACTGAGTTCTTTTCTTTGTAGGCCACACCCCATTTTTGATAAACAGTCGAATCACGCGCTTTACCAAAAAGCTCTATCTTGTCCTCGTCTGTCCACAACACATTTTGCCAAAAGGATTTTGGCTTACTCACATTTTGGCAAACTGCAGTCTAGTTTCTTTATGTCTCTGTGTCCTCCTGGGTCTCCTGCCATAGCGTTTCATCTCATTCAAATGCCCATGGATAGTTCGTGCTGACACTGGTACACCTTGAACCTGAAGGACAGCTTGAATTTCTTTGGAACTTGATTGAGGCTGCTTATCCACCATCTGGGCTGTCCTGTGTTGCAACCTTTCATCAAGCTTTCTCTTCCCTCTACATCCATGGAGAGCAGCTACAGTGTCATGGGCTGTAAACTTTTTGATTATGTTGCACACTGTGGACAAAGGAACATCAAGATCTCTAGAGATGGATTTGTAACTTTAGGATTGTTGATATTTGTCCACAGTTTTGGTCCTTAGACAGTTCTCTTCTTCTCTTTCTGTTCTCCATGCTTTGAGTGGCACACACAGTGCAAATATTAAGTCAACTTCTCTCCTTTTTATCTGGTTTCAAGTGTGATGTATTATATTGACCACACCTACTTGAGGTGAGTTTAAATGAGCATCGCATGCTTAAAACAAAGGTATTTACCCACAATTCTGAAAAGGTGCCAACAAATTTTTCTGGCCCATTTTCTGGAGTTTTGCATGAACAGAAAAACAGAAAAACAAGCCAAATATGATATAATTTCTGGGATAAGCTAATAAGACAATGTTAGTATACTTTTTCACATAATTATTAAGGGAAATCTTTCAATATTACATATCTGTGCATGGCAAACATATGTGGGAGTCAGGTGTGTTCAATCAATGTGGTTCCAATCAGGCGTCAGTGGGTTCCCTGTTGTGCAAGAATCTATGTCTGAACTTGACAAGAAATATTTGTGGAAGTTTATGATGGCCCATGGCCACAAAACCTTGGATCAAACCCAGGACCCCAAGGCAATGGTGTTCCCCACAGGCCGTCGTGCCACTCCAGGACACAAATAAAGGCTATGTCTGTAGATTTCAGAAAAAAGAGTGGAAATGGTGTAAATTCAAGACTGTTGCTACCATGAAAGAACACTCCAAGAGAAACACGTGTAAGGGTACAAATCGCTTGGACTATAAATTGTCTGTCTCTCTGGATGAGGGAACCTGCTAAATGTTTCAATGTAAATGTATGTACAGAAAACCAAAGGTTTACATACTTTTGACACTCACATATATGTAATATTGGGTTATTTTCCTAAAGAAATCATCAATTTCATTATCTTAATTTACGCCATCATTAATGACGACTTTCAACTGGTGCAGTCTTACAATCCAAGCAATGGTGGGTTAAGGATCTTGCTCAAGAACCCAACTGTGACAGTTGGGGGATTTGAACCCTGGACTTTCTGGTCTAGTAGCCAGTACCTTAATCACTAGGCTAACAAAATTCACAACAGACACAAGACTTCACTATATAGTTCCCATATTTACTTTAACTGCCCTGCATTTTCTAGAAGACTATGAACAGGTTTTGCTTGAAATACAGTAAATGTCACCTAGCATAAGCAGGGCAGCAGTAGAGACTGGTTCATAACACCACTTTGTTAGTCTCAAGCACAACAAGGCAGTTATTTAATGGTCATTGTTTAGCTAGAACAGGAGTGGGCCGCGCTAGCCACTTGATTCATTAGAGGCTCTCTGGAGTGACTCTGCAACTGTAATGGGATGGAAATTCACTTACACGCGAATACAGCCACTGTATCCATGCACAGACATGTGAAAGGCACCAAAGCTAGCTCCTGGCTCTAGCTGATCTAATTTGCTTTGATTGAACCTGCTTAAGAATGAGCGCACCTCATGTTTACAAGCACACAAGGGACATATGTAGGCTAGGTTTATGTGATTGTTATGCTTTTTGCATGTTTATGGACAGACTAAATGCACCCAGGCTCCAGACTGTACCCTCAGTAAGAGTTGTAAGTGTATGCAGTAGACTTTTCTTGTTCTTATGCTGTTCTTAACTAGGCTTAAAGTAATGAAGATAACGAAGCTAATGCATGAAAGCAATGAAAGACTCGCATAATGACAACTGGACCTGACACCAGATTAGTGAATTATGTCTTAATGCATATCTTAAGGTTTTATGCTATTGACAGCCCATGACAACTAGTTTTGATGAATGCATGACGTACACTGCTCACAAAAATGAAAAAAAAAAAAATGAATATAAAGCAATTACACTGATATTATTTCATTAAGCACGATCGTCGGAAAAGCAAATGAAAAGGCAAAGAAAGTTGTTCGATTAGGCAATTGAGATGCAAACTCAAATTCACAAACAAAACAGAACGGAGCAAACAGGAGCATGTCAAACTGGACGAGAGTGCCACACATTGACTGTTCATTAGGGTGTATGGTCACCCAGAGTGCCAAAACACAACGACAGTGATGGGGCAGGGATCAGATTGTCCAGCAGTTCTTGTGGGAACCTCTGCCACTCTTGCTCCAGTGGAAGGTATTGCATAGTTTGACAGACACCTTTCCAGTACATCTTACACATGATCAATGGAATTCAGTTCTGAAAAACGTGAAGGCCAGTCCATGAGTTCGATTCCTGCATACCGGAGCATGTTGTTCATGAGATGTGCACGGTGGTCGTCCATTATCGTCCATGGAACTGTTTCAGCATAGTGCCCCACTATAGGGTGCAGGACCCCATCTCGGTATCAGACAAATATGTAATTCTTAAGAAGGCTACTCCATAGCTGGGGTGCTTAGGAAAAAGCTCTGGACCAGCTCTGGTAGTTTTCATTTAGAACAGTGTGTAAGTATGTGCGAGACATATTTTGAATGCTACCAGACACAGATGGCGCAGGAATGACAGTCATGTGTTTAAGTGCGTTTGGGACATTTTTCTATGTTCAACATTTCTGATTGGCTGATGGCCTCAGATGCCGTCCACCACCACCGGCCCCCGACCCATTACTGGATTTCTACAACTCCGAGTCATGAATTGGGAAGCAGTGGCTACATAGGATCTATATTCTGAATAATGGTTTTAATTCACCCGAGTTACACAGCATGCTCTCCTCTGTAGAATGACTGTAACCAAACACCAATGCATTATTTCTATTGAACAGATAGAGTGTTCTGAAAAAAGTACCCCAAGTGAACATGGATTATTCAGGGTATTTCAGATGGATTGCTAGCTTCAAGCCTCCAGTGCAAGCTTTTGTACTTTACTGCTAATGCTTACATGATTTTCTAAGAAAGGTTTACCGTGGTAAAGTCAATTTTATACTGGGCATGGTGTATAAGATGTATGTAATATTCGTAATGAAACCATGTGTGCACAATATAAATACAACAGTTAATAAATAAACAAAAAACCCATATGGATAAATAATTAGCATTCACATCACAGAAAATTATATTAACTAACTGAAATTTGTAGTAATCATTCAACGTGAAGGACAACTCACACAACAGATAACCAGAATAAGCTATTTTAACTTACTGAAATTTTTAAAACTTATCTAGGGGATTGACTACCTATTACAATAGTAATTTGGAACAGTTTTTTATATTAAATTTAAGTATTATACAATATATCTATATACAATATACTACATATTGTATAGAACCGTAGGGCAGGGCTTTCACAGTTAGCGAGTAGTCCAACCCTGTAGGTAACTACTGCAACCTTCAGTGCTAATATAATATTAAATATACTACTAATAATGTGGTTTCTGTACTAATTACTTTGGTGATGTATTTATTTGTTACTGTATTCATATTGTGCTGCAGTTTGTACATAGTGCCTTCTTAACAACTTTTTTAATCTGTCGGTCTCTAAGGAACACACAAGCCCAGCCTGATGTGTCCATCTAAAACACTGAATAATGCATGTTTGTTTTAGGTACATATTTGTTAATAATATTAACAGTCACAATATTGTGAACCAATTCAAATATGCATTATGTTGCTTGCTGTAGGAAGCATATGTGACTGAGATTACTACTAACCTATAAAAACCTGCTCATGCCATCTGTATACATACTCCTGTTTCAATGATATGTTGGAAGTTAAGTACTGTAAATCTATTATCAAATGGATAAGAAATCTGACCAATCAAATGTATGATTTTCACTACAAAGGCTGGCCCATAGTGATCTAACTCCTTCTTGGGATACTGAAGAAGGTGCCACATATTCGTCAACATCACTGTCTATGCGCAAGCTAATTTGGAAACATAATGGCAAATGGCAACTTACAATAATTCAGCAAGGTCAGCCATTTCCCCTTTAAAGTAATATTAAGTAAGCATTTTCTGGCAGCCTAATGGACTGGTAGATTTGAGTTTATTTAATATTTTATTTGTCTTGGCATGCTGTGTACATGAGTGCTTAAGAAATGAGTGATCTAACTGAAAAGGTTGTGCTCGTGGATCATGTGTAAACATGTCACACTGAAACTTAAGCTATGAAAGGATGGAAATAATTGTATGATTTGAAATAATTGTTCTCTTTTGCACAAGCCTTTTTTGCTTTTTGTAGGTACATTTGTAGGGCTGTTGATTTGTATTCTGAAATCCATGAAATAATTTGTCGTCAAGCCTAAATTGTGATACATTTTCTGTGACGTAACTGTATGCCACTGGTTACTAGGGCAAATGAATACTGTCGTTCAGAATATACACTGTATGATTCTCATCCTATATGACTGTGAGAATTGGTGGAGGAGCCCAGTGATGGTGGGAAAGGGTTTGAGGGGCTGATAGCATCAGAGGCATGAAGCTAGTCATAAACTGTGAACGTCAAACTCTCACACATACTCACTCATGGACAAAGTCTGCCACTCATACACACTCAAAGTCTGTCTTGCACACTCAAATTCTCTCTCACACACTATTAAACCCTCTATCATACACTATTAAACCCTCTATCATTTATGTCTGTCTCACACTACCAAAGGATAGAGGCTTGGTGTGTGTGTGTGTGTGTGTGTGTGTGTGTGTGTGTGTGTGTGTGTGTGTGTGTGTGTGTGTGTGTGTGTGT
>JAUZST010011367.1:0-11951 GCA_034779995.1 Parotocinclus haroldoi | reverse complement strand
TATGTTGGAATATCCTTGAGGTTAGGAAAACATGGCCGTCATTGCCACAAAACACATACAAATGGTACCTAGTTTATCTAAGTTGGAAGGTGGGGTGTTTGTCTTTGGCTTGTACCTATTCTGTTCGTTTTTGTGGTTTTCTTTCGAACAAAATCCGATTAATGTTTAATATAAACGAAATTTTACTATAAAAACTTTGGATTTCTTCTAGACTTGATATTATCTCTTGGTATATTGAAGGAAGATGATGCTTCCAAGATCAGGACCTTGTATGAAAATGTTGATTCATAAGAGATTCCACTTGTTTAAAGCAAGTCTGAACAGAGTGGTTGAAGTAGGAGTGGCTAGACAACAGGTCGTTCGTTAGAGGAGGCCTTGAGTTGAAATCCGTCCGCTCTGCTGCAGCCAGCGATAACTTTAAGAAATATTACTCTTCATTTTTTATATTCTCCTTTCTACTGCTTTAAGCACCTTTTGATACTGTATAAGAGTCCATTAAAGCAGCAGCATTTGATTAGTGAGACTGTATGTGTGTCCGAAGGAGTTCAAGTCGTTTCGTTTTTCTACTTCGAGATCATCTTAGGAAAATGTCTGGTCGAAGGAATGAATGGGTGATGTTAGGAGACACACTTCAAGGAAGGGGTTAGAAGGGAAGGAGAAATAAAGGGTCAATTAGAGGAAGGGAAAAAGCCAAGGCTTGACCCAGCTTGCATAAAACTTGTTTATATTTGGTAGGACGAGACGAGACAAGCAAGGAGGTACAATTTTGAATTGTTTGGGAATGTGCATAGCATTTCCTTTTTCATATTTATGTGTAGGAATTAAAAGGATATAAAAGAATGTGCATATTTTGTGATCTGTTACCACTGCTACTGGAATCAATGTGCAGAAACTTGGAGGAGGATATACATAAAGAGGACTCCAGGTGAACATGTTAGTCACTGAAGTTGACACCGATTTTGCATGGATTTGGCGTTAGCAAATTGTTGAGGTCAGGAATTGGTGGGTTTAGTGGATTGGGTTAAGATAGTTCTCGCCAAGTCTCCTGAAAATTTTATTGGGCTTGTTTATCCCGATGAGATTATTGAAGACTCCCTTCCAGGAGTTATGATGGAGCATCTCTGTCGAGGTGCATTTTGGTTCTTACATCCGCACAACGAGATCCGTACAGTTTGAGTTCCGTTCTTTTACTTGCCGACTTGGATTGAATGTGTTGGTTTATTTCTAAGTTAGCACCATAGGTAAAGCCAAGTACAGTGTTTAGGTGTGTAGGGAAATGTTTCAAACTGAAAGTCATGGCGTTTTACAGTCAGTTTTGTAATATTTTGAATTCAGTACAGTTGTTACTAAGCTGCTCGGTCATTATGAAAGTACAAATTTACCAGTTATCCTGATTTCTAGCTTTAAGAAACGTCAGTTTTAGCGTGACTGCAAAATTTTTACTGAATTAGAATGGCCTATTCTTATTTAGAACGACTGTAATCTCTGTCATATTCAGAGACCTACCATTTTTTGTATGGTGATTTAACTATGGGTGTCATAAGTATCCAACTCTCTCAGAATATTATTAGACATCTTAAGATTATATAAAATTCAATAATTTCATGCGCATGTAGTAATTAAGATAGGAGTCATTAGTGTCCTACTGTTAGAATATATTATGCATCTTAAGAATACATAAAAATCGAAAATTTTATTTGATATTTGTGGTAAAGGAAAATCAGTAGTACGTAATAAACATCATCCTACGCATGAAGAGCAGTTGACCTCATAACGTATGTATCATTGCAGGAAAGGCGGTCCCAGGTCTTGCATGCCCCCGTGTGGCTCTGACCATGAGTGACGCCAAGGTTTCCCTCTCCTGTACGACAAGGTAAGCTAAAAATGACATCTCGCTCCTCATGTATCAGTGACAGATGTCATAAATCGGAATTAATTTGCTTGATATACTCAAGTTTTTATGTTGAGTTGTCACGTATCGCCGACAGATGTCATAACATGGAATGAATTTGTTTGTTATACTCAATTTTTACGTCGATTTCTGAAGATTCCATTATTTTTTTCATAATTCCACTTTCACTTTACAGGTAGGTGGAACTCTACGACTCATCGAGGGACAAAGGACAACGCGACTGCAAGGTACGTTGACTCAGCATTTTGCTGTTGGTGGCGTACTCGTACTTGCGATACTAGGAAAGTAAAGGACGCGAAGTTGAACGAACAGTGCAGTGTTAATGTCCCTGAACTTGGCCGATACAGGTTAGTGACCGGCTGAAGATAGAGTATGTAAGTAGTCGGACCAGTGTCAGGGGGCACTGTTTGTTACGAGTAATGTGAGCGGTAGCTGATAATTTGGCTGTTAATCGTTATCTGGTATACAGCCAGAAGAGGTGAGGGGTCGATCTCAACACAGTATCTTGTGTCGTTAGCTGTGGGAGTAGGGTAGCCTAGGGAACGCAAGCTGGGGTTAGGAGTTTTTTCATTAAGGCGTGTTTCGACCTAACAGTCTTCAGCGGAATAAATGACAGCGCGACTGCTTGCTGTTCATACAAGTCTTGTCAGTCTGGAAACGGGAGGGAGCTTAGTCGGGTCCTCAGGGTTGGTCTTCTTCCGTTTTCCTTTCCTCTGTAACCCATTCTGCAAAGCAAGTTCTTATAGATGTCTTCTTCCAGGGTATCCACAGAGAGGCAAGCTGTCACTGCACTTGAAGATGACTCCGTGGCCAAGTCCTTGTGCTATTAGCGTTCATCTCCGTTGAAGACGAAGGGCCCAAACTTGACGCATAAGGAGACGAGGTCCATGTAATCGTTCATTGTACTGGTGGGAAGTCCTCAGTCATGTCATCCATCACCCTTCCAACCGTAGCTACAGCTCCTTCCAGCGGTACATTAGTGAAGAGTGATTTCACGTCGAAGCTGGCCATATCTCTGTTCTTGAAGTTGGCTCTCTCCAACCTCCTCATGAGCACAGGGTACCAGTGGTTGATCATCGGGCTCTTATAGGTGGTGTAAGGGGTAAGCAACTGATGGCAGGGGTTGTATAGGTCTTAGTGGCATGCTTGAGTCTTTTGGAAACCCCACACAAATGGGAGGCGGTGGGCTTCTTCATTTTTTTTTCTGTTTGGTCATATTCCTCTCGCTTCTCGCGTAAATTTCTTGGCTTCTTCCTTCTTGAGTCCTTGCTCCACGTTGGAGTATCGTCAGGTCGCCCAGCAGTTCCACCATCATCTTGTATACTTCCCTGACCATGATGACTCTTCCTCCTCCTCAGTTAGTCTGGTTGATAACGATATTATCTTCGTATGTCAGTGCCTTCTGTGCATTGAGAACGGGTAAGGACTTACATTATTTGCCAACGCCTTATAACTTAGAGTCACTCCGTCTAAATTCTCTGCCTGCGTCGTTGTTTGTCAAGTCGTAGTTCCTTGTATGTACTCTGTAAGCTCATTTCAATGCCCTTGTTGAACCTGAGGCCCAGAAATAGTGTCAACAAGACCTCGTCATCGAAGTAGCTAGTTGAAAGTTGTTAAGATCTCATCTTCTGGCTGTCTTCTATACGCAGATCTATACGCATGCACGGATCCTTCAGTTTTTGCTTCGTTTTCTGCCAACGTTCTTGTTCATCATTACAGTCGAGTAGAAATTTCGTCCGATTTGTATAAATGGAATCTTTCTTTTTGTGTCGTATTTCCTTTCCTCTTCGCTACGTTCGCTGTAGCTACCCACAGATAATTGAATATGACTCATTCAGTAGGCCCCTCCTGGGAAATTCAACCGACCTGATAAAGAGGTTGGTAAATGTCAACTTTATGAACAGAGTAATGGCCAGCTTCATCATGAAATCACTCTTAACCAATGTACTAGGGAGCTGTAGCAGCTGTTCGAAGGGTGATGGACTACGTGACTGAGGGCGACATACTCGTATCAGTAATCTGGAACGAGTACATGGCCCTTTTCCCCTTATGCTTCAAGTCTGGAATCATCGTCTTCAACGGAGATGAATGATACCAACAGCACAGCGGCTGGGAAATGGGGTCACCTTTAAGTGCAGTGATTACCTGCGTCGTTATGGTGACCCTGGAAGAGGACCACTACAAACACCTGCTTCACAGAGGGACGACCTGGTTGTGTTGCGCTGTCGACGTGGTTTTAGGTTTGTTTAGTTTCCCGAAGGAAGCTAATATTGTATACAAGTTACGATTTACGTGGACTGTGATTGTAGATAAAAGGAATTTTTGTTTTAACTTTCTAATATCCGTAATTGTAACTTTCTTGAAATTCATTGTTTACTTATTTAGTAATTATGATTAAAAAGAAAATAATTGTGCCATTAATCTTTGCTTTTGACACGCCAGATAAATTTAAATGATCATTTTATTAAGCAGATGCATGTGGTGTGTTTTCTTCCAGGGTCTCCATAAAGACGCTGGCCATCACTGCACTTATAGGTGACCCCATGGCCTGGCCGCTATGCTGTTGGTATTCATCATTGTTGAAGCCGAAAGATCCAGACTTGATGCATAAAGAGAAGAGGTCCAAGAAGAGGTCCTGGCTACTAACGGGACGCCTTTACTCATGTCATCCTCCATCTTTCCAACCGCTGCTACAGCTCCTTCAACCGGTACATTGGTACAGAGTGATTTCACGTTGAACCTGGATATTTCTGCGTTGGAAAGCTGACATTCTCCAGCCTCCTTATCAGGTGGGCTGAATTTCTCAGGTGGTTGCCAGGGCGCCTGATACAAGTTTGGTCAGCCTCTTAGCCAAGCTGTGGAGGGCGCTGCTGATGGCTGACGTTATAGGTCTTAGTGTGGCGCTTGGTTTACGAGAGACTGGGAGGGAGGGGGCTGCTTCCTAGATGTGTCTGTTTCTTTTCTTTATCGGTCTTGTTCATTATCTGTCTCGGTTGTCGATTGAAATTCTTGGTTTCTCTCTTAACGTGTTCGTGTAGCATGCTGGAGCATTGTTAGGTCGTCCAGTAGTTCCGTCATCTTGTTGTTTCCTCAACATTGTCAGCCTGGGTGATCACGATATACTCGCACTTTTCCAGTGCTTGCATGGCTATAATGTACTTCCTTGGTAAGGCCTTCGGTTATTTTCCAACGTCTTGTAAGCAGCTGTCACTTTCTCTGTATATATCCTTTGTCTACGTCGCTTTTTGTTCAGTTGTGGTTCCTCATGTCGTGCTTGGTGAAGCTCCTTCCGTCCATGACCTTGTCGAACCTCAGACCCAAAAATAGCGCCTACTGCATCACGCATTTGAAATGGTGTGTCGACAAGTTGTTAAAATCTCTTCTCCCTGCTGTCCTCCACGGGTTGTTGTTGCTCAGTGCTGTCGTTAGTCCTTCCAACTCCATCGCTATGTAGCTGGGAGAATTGACAGTAAGCAGGTTGTCCACGAGTTCTTGGATTCTCTAGTCAAGGTTCTTGCAGTCGTTTCGGTGAAAGAAATATTCTGGTGCAATTGTCTTGGTGCTGATCTTTGTAGTACTCTTTTAGCAAAACAGCCGAGTAGATTTCTCTCCCGATTTTCTCAACTTGAAATCTTTCTCCTTGTCTTATTCCTTTTCCTCCTAGCACCGTTCTTCACTGCTACCCTCAGACAAATGAATATGATTCAGTCGCTGGGACCCACTTTGGGAATAGAGCCGAACTGATAAAGGAGGTTGGAGAATGTAAGGCTGAAGAAGAGAAGCAAGGCCAGCTTCAATGTGAAATCACTCTTCACCAATGTGCCGGTGGAGGGAGCTGTATCTGCGGTTGGTAGGGTGTTGGACCACTCTAGTGAGGATGACATACCAGTCGCCAGGAACGACTAAACGGATCTTGTCTCCTCATATGTCAAGTCTGAGACCTTCGTCTTCAACGGAGATTAATACCAACAGCACTGCGGCCTAGCCAGTGGATCGCCTTTAAGCAGTGATGGCCAGCCTCTTTTATGAAGACCGTGGAAGAAGACCAACACAAGCACCTGCTTGTAATAGAGGGACGACCTGGTTGTGTTACGTTAACGACACTGTCATTGTCACTCCAAGAACAGACCCTCAGGAGACGATAAGGTTGAATGTGGTGTATGAGAAGATACGTATCTCGTCATATGAGTCGCGAGATTTATTCTCCTTGGTGTGAAGATGACCAAGGAGTCAGAGAAACGCAGCCAGGTCTCCCCTTCATTGAGCAGGAACATCTTGAAGAAAACGTATAAACCTTCCCTTTACCTTCGATAGTTTATTAGGGGTGGGGGATTGTAACGTTTTTTGTCTTTTTGGTTTACTGAAAAGAAGCGATATATTTGTAATTAAATGGATTTCATTATTTTAACTTTTTGATATCCATTATTCTAAGTATTTAAACATCTATTTCATTATTTTTACTCGTAGAATTTTGAATTTTAAGAAACGAATTCTTCAGCTAATGATCGTTGCTGTTGAGACGGATGATAAATCTAAATGATATATATTTTGATGAGCAGGTGCTTATATTTGTCTTCTTTCAGAGTCTCCATATAGAGGCTAGACATCATTACCCTTAATGATGACCCTGTTGCCAGGCCGCTGTGCTGTTAGTACTCATCTCCGTTGAAGATGAAGGGCCCAGACTGGGCCCCTGAAGAGACGACGTTCAAGCAGTCGCTCCTGGCTACTGGTGGCGACGCCCTTGATCATGTGACCCATCACTCTTCCAACCGCTGCCACAGCTCCCTCCACCGGTACATTGGTGGATAGTGATTTCACGCCGAATCTGGTCGTTTCTCGGCTCGGGAAGGTATTTCAAATGGGTATCGATGATTGATCCCAGGGCACATAAAGATTTGGCAAGCCTCTTGTCCAGGTTGTGGGGTGCGTTGCTGATGCCTGACGTTATAATAACTCTTAGTGGCATATTTGTTTTATGAGTCTTCGGTGACTTTTCATAGATGTGAATCGGGGGCTTCTTCGACCCGGTGTTACATTTTCTTTCCTTTCTCGGTCTCTTTCATTATCAGTCTTAGTATATGAGTTAAATCCTTTGCTTCCCTAACGTATCCCTGTAAGGTTGAGTATGTCGTTACGTTGTTCGGTAGTTCCACTAGTCTTTCTTGTTGTATACTCCCGTGTCCATGATTGCCATTTCTCCTCTGTTGTCAAACTGGGTGATCACGATATTCTCATCCACTCTCAATGTCTTCAAGGCTTTGATGTACCTCTTACGAGATCTTCGGTTATTTGCCAACGCCATGTTGCGTATTGTCACTCACGTAAAACCTCAGTCTGCGTCGTTGGCTCTAGTCGTAGGTACTCTGTAAGCTCCTTTCAATGTCCTTGTCGATCCTGAGGATAAGAAATAGTGCCTGGAAGTCCACATCTACGAAGTAGTTAGTCGATAAGTTGTCAAGATAGTCAAGATCTCGTATCACTGCTGTCCTCCACGGGCTGTTGATGCACAGATCCTTTCAACTTGTGCGGTCTGGCAGCCTTCAAGCAGGTACGCCCTGGCGTTCCTGGTGAAAATAACTTCTCTTGGTGCAGTTGTCTAGGTGTTTATGTTGGTAGAACTTGTTTCGTAATGCAGTCGTATAGAAATTTCTTTCGATTTGTCTAACTGGAATCTTTCCTTCTCCCTCTGTCGTCTACCCTTACCTCTTCGCTACGTTTGCCATTATAATGCTCAGACAAATTAATATGATTGTCAGTAGGACCCATTTAGGAAATTCAGCCTACCCGATAAGGAAGTTGGAAAATGTCAACTCTATAAACAGAGAAATGACCAGCTTCGACGGAAGTCACTCTTAAGCAATGTACTGGTGCAGGGAGTTGTTGCAGCGTTTGGATGGGTGGTGGATGACGCGACTGAGGGCGATATACCAGTAGCCAGGAACGACTACACGGCCTCTATCTCCTTATGAGTCAAGTCTGGTCCCTTAGTCTTCACCTGATGTGAATACCAACAGCATAGTGGCCGATCCATGGAGTGACTTAAGCGCAGTGGTTACCTGCCTCTTTATGGTGACCCTGGAAGTGGACCACTACAAGCACCTACTTCATGGAGAGACGACCTAATTGTGCTTTGGTAACGACGTGGTTTTTGGCTTATTTTGTTTCCCGAAAGAAACTAATATTGTTTGGAAGGTACGATTTGTTTTAAGTGGATTGTAATTCTAAATTTAAAGATTTTTGTCATGAACTTTTTGATACCCATTATTGTAACTTTCTGAAAATCTTTAAGTAGTTTTACTATTCAAGAATTCATTTTGATTGAAAAGTAGATAATTCCGTTGCTAATGACCCTTGTCGTTGTTACGTTTGAAAGATACAAATAATTAAACATTTTGTTGACCAGGTGCTTATACTTGTCCTCTTCCAGGTTTTCCATAAAGAGGCTGGCCGTCACTTCACTTAAAGGTGACCCCTTGGCCAAGCGGCAGTGCTTTAGGTATTCACTTCCGTTGGAGACGATGGGCCCAGATTTGAAGTATTAGGAGACAAGGGCCGTTTAGTTTTTCCTGGCTTCTGGTATGTCATCCTCACCCGTGTCATCCATCACCCTTCCAACTGCTCCTACAGCTCATTCCATCTCTGCTGAAGATGAAGGACGCACACTTGACCCTTTGAGGTCCTAGACGAGGTCCAAGCAGTCGTTCCTGGCTACTGAGGGTGACGTTCCTACTCGTGTCATCCACCACCTCTTCAACCACTACTGCTACAGCTCCTTCCACCGGTACATTGGTGACGAGTGATTTCATGCCGAAGCTGGCCATTTCTCTGTTCGTGAAGCTGACATTCTCCAACCTCCTCAACAGGTCGGGTAAATCAGTCAGGTGGTCCTAGGGCACCTGATATATGTTTGGTCAATCTGTGTGGGGGTTGCTACTGATGTCTGACGTTATAGGTTTGTGGCGCGGCTGGTTTATGTGTCTTCAGTAAACCCTCAATAGCTATGGTGTGGTGTGGTTTTTCCTGGTCTTGTTCGTCATTTTTCTCCCTTCTCAGGTGAATTTCTTAGCTTCTTCCTCGTTGCATGCTGGAGTACTTCATGTCGTCTTGTAGTTCTACCATCCTGTAGTCTCCCTTACCCGTGATTATTTCTTCCTTTCCTCGTCAGCCTGAATAATACGATATTCTCGTTCTCTCCCATTGTTTGCAAGGCATTAGTGTATCTCACATGTAAGAACTTCGGTTGATTTTTGTCGTCTAGTTACAGGTAGTTACTCCTTGTTTAAATCCTCTACCTGCGTCCGTTTTTGTCCAGTCGTGCTTCCTCCTTGAAGTTCCTGTCCATGCCAGTGACGAACATGAGGCCCAGAATAGGTGCCAACTTCACCTCTTCGAAGTGACAGTCGATAGGTTGTTGATAATATCTCTTCCTCTGATGTCCTCTATCCGCTGGTGATGCACAGAGCCTTCAAGTAATGCTCCATTTTCTCCAACACTCCTTGATCATCCATTATCAGCTCCATGGCTTATTAGTCTAGGAAGATGGATGATGCGTAGGTTGTCCTTGAGTTCTCGAGTCATGAAGTCCATGTTTTTGCAACCCTGTTCCAGTGACGCTTTCTTGTTCCCTGTGAAAATTATCTTCTCTATGCTGTTGTCTGAGTGCTGATCTTGCTAGAACTTGTTCAGCAATGCAGTCGAGTAGAAATTTCTGAAGATTTGTATAGTTGGGAATCCTTCTCTTTGTGTCGTATTCCTATTTCTCTTCGCTAGATTTGTCATTACCAAGAAATACAGCCGACCTGTTAAGGAGGTTGGAGAATGTCAAATTTATGAACAGATAGAAGGTCGACTTCGACGTGAAATAACGCTTCGCCAGTGAACCGGTGGAGGGAGTTAAAGCAGCAGTTAGAAGGATTCTGGATGACATGAGTGAGGACGACCCATTAGTATCCAGGAACTGCTACATGGGCCTTGTCTCCTTATCCTTGGAGGTAAGGCTCTTCGTCTTCAACGGAGATGAATACATACATCACAGCGGCCTAGCCATAGTGTCACCCTTCAGTGCAGTAATAGCCTGCCTGTTTATGGAGACCAGGTAGGGAACCACTACAAGCACCTGGTTGCGTTATGTTGACGACTTGGTCATCGCCACAACAAGGAGAACAGGCCTTCATGAGACACTGAGGGATGAATGCAGTTCGTGGGAAGATGCATTCATTTACTTTCCTGTCTTTGCGAGAACATTTCCGTTATGAAGATAATTCTTCCGTCCTCGTATCCTTTCGTTTCTTTTTCCTTCATACTTTGCAGACATATGGCATTATGGGATATATACTGAATTTTTTTTTCCATTGATTGTAATATCTTTAGAAAAGATGTGGATCTTGACGACAAAATGTTCCCAAAGAATATAATCTCATCCTCGAGGGTAGGTATCTCCTGTATAAAACTAGGTCATTCGCCTATGAGCTAATGTCTCGAAGGAAAGGGTGGATACTGGATTCGAGGAGAAGTGTGGGAAATGACACCAAGAACACCTTGGAATACTTTTCCCTTAATGTTGTAGCTTGTTATATTTATCACTGATATGGTTCCATTGTTGAAAGGTTTCTTCGATACTGATTACCAGTTGGCATCAGTATGAGGGAAATGAAACACTTAAACAGTGATTCTCGTGCGCGAGTCTCCAAGGATAACATGAAAGTTAGGAAGTGGTTGCCCTTTTGCTGATAGAAAATGCCTCCGTGTTCCTTACCTGAAGACAGCCATAAGGTATCTTGGCTTCAGTAATTTTTGATCACATGAGACTGCAAATAGAAAAGAACTCTTTACTGTCCTCCTATTTAACACTACTGTCTAGTGATTAATGGATATCTTGTTATATCTGAACCTACTTCTCGCTGGCGTACGATGATTAAACGCTTCTCTTTCACAGAGCTGCTTAGTAAACCATCTGCTTAGTAAACCCTCTGTGACATTAAACGTTTTCATAAGACATTCTAACTGTTGCAAGGGGCTGTACCATGTTACTGAGAATTAACGTTTCACTCCATTTCACACCGGCTCACAAGACTTCACCTTTTTTCTCAATGGTTGGTAGGACATTAACGCATCCTTTGTTGAATCGCGACTCCTTGAAACATCCTTCATTTCCTCACGAGACCTTGCTACATTTCCCATAGCGTTATGAGAGCTTTTTTACGCATCGTTCAGTGATTCTTATCAAGACTCAGCTGGTGCTGAAACACGCTCGTAAACTCCTTTTTTTTTCACTTCAGTTGCGCGATGCGGGACAAGCCGCCGGTTTGAAAAGAGGTCATTGAAGCCTCCTGCTGATTTATTTACGAAGAGGAGACGGTAAGACCTGGGAGCTTGTGAAAGGCGAGAGGGTGGGCCGGAGAGAGCAAAAGGTGGGCATAAAGACTATTTTCCTCGCTCATGGAGGCGTGAAAACCTCTTTCATGGCTGGTGACTCAGTGCGGGAGCTTCGCTGGGTGTAGAGCTCTTTGCAGACTTCAAGCTATGCTGATGACACGATTGGTGATGTTAGGTTTGATTTCGTCTCGAGTGTGTGTTCTTGCTAAGGACTACGTTTTCATAGCTGATCTCTCAAGCTGGTCTTGTAGACGATAGGTCACACCTGCTAGACAGAAGAACCCGAAACGTACTGTCATTATCTACGATGCAAGATTGTGCCATCAGTATTCATTCCTTTTACGCCCATTTCAATCGTGTGTACAAGATTACGTCTGTTCTCTTGTAAATATCAGTATAAAACATTGCAAATGCGTGAAATTTATGTTCATAACATTACTGCTCAGTTCTTTCATGATATCGTTAATTGAAAATGATTTTTGTTATTTTACGAACTCGAATGTTGACCGTGCCACCTTGTTAAGGAGTTGCTATTCGAAGGCAGGTGGTACGGGTGATACACCTCCGTGGTCGGTGGCTTCCTTTAGCTTCCTGTAAGACGAGAGAGAGAGAGATAGATAGATAGATAGATAGATAGAGAGAGAGAGAGAGAGAGAGAGAG
>JAUZST010011366.1:0-11951 GCA_034779995.1 Parotocinclus haroldoi | reverse complement strand
CCCCCCCCCCCCCCCCCCCCCCCCCCCCCCCCCCCCCCCCCCCCCCCCCCCCCCCCCCCCCCCCCCCCCCCCCACTGGAAGCTCCTGAGGTTTCTCAAAACCGGAATTGCAACGGTCTCTTTGGAGGGAGGGGGGAGGGATTGGGGGAGGGGTGGGGTGGGGTGGGGTGTTGGGGTGGGGTTGCAACAAACGAATGAGCGACCCATCGAAGACACAAATTTCAAAAAACGCCCTTGGACGGACGGCACATACGACTACATCAAACAGAACGGCGTGCCAAAGTTCCCGGAAGGTGGGGGGTGGGGGGGGGGGGTGGGTTGGACGAGACGACCAGGTCATAAATTAGCGGCTAAATATGGTCGAGCAACCCATGGACAACGCAATCGGGTCGAAGAGGGAAGAGCGGTCGCTGTGCCAACGGCTCCCGGGGCTTCGGGTCGGTCAACGGTCGGGCCGGCACAAGGACCGAGTCTAGAAAACCCGTGGTTCGTACAAGAGATTCCCAAATATGTCCGTGTCCCCCAGTTCGTCCCCTCTGGGGGAGGAACAACGTGCTTGTGCTTTAGCGTCGGCCGGGCCGGGGAAGCCTGGTCTAGCTAGCAATGGGGAGGTCGGATACTACGGAGGAACGTGGTAGGCTTGGAATAAGGCACTTGGTGGGATCGGTGGTCCTTGTGGTCCGAACGGAGATGGGACGCGGGACAAGAATGGCCTGCTGGTCGGGGGAATCAGGCTGGGTGGATCATGAACGACCAGGCCGTCACACTACAGTGTTCCTCTGGCGGTAAGGGGGAGGCGGCAGGACCGTCCCCGGCCTCATGGCTTCGGACTCCGACCCGTACCCGGGGCTTTCGGCCACGGCGGCTCGGACATGGCCGCCCTGCTTGTAGAGGGTTTCCTTGTAAAGGCTGCCGTGGCAGCTCTGGGTCGAGCTTTGGGGGTTTCCCTGGGACGCCTTGAGCGGAAGACTGCGTTGCCAGTACTCGGGGTTGTCCGAGGTCCTCCAGTACTTCAGGTCCGCCGCTTGCGGCGTGCCGCCCGAGGGGATCGGGTGGCCCGGGAGACGGCTCTTGGCGCCGGCTACGCCCACGAGAGCGAGGGCCGGCTGGTCGGGAGCTCGGACCGGTTGGAGGCTGCTGGAGGACGTGGGGTGGGACGCCTTGGCCGCGGGGTGATTGATGTGGAACGGCAGGCCCGAGTGAGCGCGGGGATACTGGACGGGCGGGACGGCAAAGCGGACGTGCGCCCCTTGGCCGCCGTGATGAAGCCGGCCGGCCGGACCGGGTGCCGCGCTCGGGACCGCCACCCCGTTTTTTTTCAGGATGACCTTGCTTTGCTTGTGAAGGGTATTGTGGTAGACGGGTTCGTCCGTGCCCTTCTCGTCACCCTTCGGATGGCCGTCACCCGAGGCGTCCCCCGCTTGGACCTGGCCGTTTTTTCTTTGGGTCACGAAGGGATTCTCCTCGACCGGACTCTGGCGGTCTGGGGAGGGAATAGAAAAGAGAGACAGAGAGAGCCTCGTTCACAGTTCCCAGAACTCCCCACGCCGGCGCCAGGTCGAGTCGCTACCACCGACGGACTCACCCTTGTCGCCCTTGTCCTTCCTGGGCTCCACATACGCGTCGGCATCCGCCCCCGCCCTCCGCCCGCTGTCTGGCAGGAGTTCCGCGGGTTCCCCGGCGTAGCCGAGCCGGCTGCCGCCCTCCCCGAAACAAGCGCTGTTTCGCTTCTTCACGCTGCCGTTAAAACCCGTCGCGCCGCCCCCGGAGCGGCTCCCCGCCGCTTCCCTCGTCCCGCGAGTTCCGGCCCCGTCCTGGAACCGGCTCTGTTGTGACACAGAAAGACACGAGATGGAACCTCCAGGCGCTCGCCGCCCGACTCGGGTGCCACGGATCACGACTCGGGGTACCAGAAATTCCTCGGCGTCCATCACGTCTCCCAGGTCGTCCTCGTCTTGCAGGGGCGCCTGCGGGAGCTTGCTCTGGGCCGGACTGGGCGGCTTCTCGGAATCGGCCCCCTGCTGTTTCGAAAAACAAACAAAGGGACGACAAAAGGCGCCGCCGACGACCACCCGGGTGGCGTCTCCCCTAACAACCGGTTCGGACGCTTACCTGGACCACCAGGAACCTCCGAGGGTCTCTGGCCATCCGGCTGAACTCCACGGCGAGCGCCTTAAACCTGGGCCGGCTCTCCGGATCCACCATCCAACCTGGAGCGAGCGAGGGAAGGTTTCAAAAAAAAAAAAAAAAGAAAACAGAGACGGAGGGGGAGGGAGGAAAAGAGAAAGCGTCCCGCTTGCCATCATCCGGCGACCTCCAGGGTCGGGCCTTAACCCGAATTAGCCAGCCGTTGTCAGCCCGTCTCTAAGAACCGTTTGATCCCTGACACTCGTTTGCGATGCTTCCGGCTGACGGAACACCGATCTCCATCTCCCTACAATTAAGTCCCACTCAGCTCTCGCGCCAGGCAATTTGCGCAACGCAATTACGTGGGGGGGGGGGTACGTGGCGGCTGCTAACAGCATCAATTTCGCGTTTACCAGAGCGGCCGCCGCATTAAGAGCGCACTCCGGCGGCCACGGGTTCCGGGACTCCGTCAACACGGAGTGGGGCTCCCCTCACTCCGGCGAGGGGGGGGGGGTTCGCCCCCAGACCAGCACTCGAGGGCGGAGGCCCGCTAAGGGAAGGGGTCTAAAAGCGAGCCCGTACGCGGGTAAGGCCCTCCGAACCCGGGCTAAGTCGGTCGGACCCTCGGACCTCGAGGAGAAGCTTAGAGAGGAGCCCAGAGCCGGGGGCTCCCCTGCTCGCAGCTCTGGCCCAGGAGGTCCTAAAAACCCTAACAGTCCCAAAGCCCCTTCAGACTCACACTTGACCATGACCATGTAGACGTCGATGCTACAGGCGGGGGGTTGGGGCAGCCGGTCCCCCTTCTCCAGGACGTCCGGGATCTCTCGGGCGGGAACGCCGTCGTACGGCTTCCCTCCGAAGGTCAGCAGCTCCCAGACGGTCACCCCTTGGAGGAGAGAGGGAAGAACGTTAGGCCCAGGCCCAGGTTCCGCGGCGGCGTCCGGAACGGTCCGCGGCCTCACCGTAGCTCCAGACGTCGCTCTGGTGGGTGAACTTTCGGTACTGGATGCACTCCAGGGCCATCCATTTGACAGGGGCCTGCGGACAATAAGGCAAAAGGGGGGGCCCCCTCAGTCACGCAACGACTCGGACGGTCCCGGACTAGGCTAGGGCCAACGAAGCTCAGACCTTGGTGCCGTCCCAACGGCTGTCCGTGTCGTCGGGGCCCAGAAGCCTGGCCAGGCCGAAGTCGCCGATCTTGACGTGGTTCGGAGACTTCACCAGAACGTTGCGGGCGGCCAGGTTCCTGTGGATCAACTTCCTGTCCTCCAAGTACATCATCCCCTAGAGAAAGCCATCGGGCGACCGTCACTGGGCGACCTCTCTGGTCAGAGCGCGGTACTGCGGCCCGCGGCAACATTTTCTACGATTGAAAATTCTCAGCTCAATTTAACAAATATATTAAGGCATATTATGGGGACCCCTCTGGCGGAAACGTGGTACTGCAAGCTTTTTTTTTTTTTTCTTTTCTTCTTCAGCAAAGCTTTTTCATTCTGGGATTTCGCCCTCAAAGATCAAGGGTACAAAAAAAATAAAATAAAAAAATGATGACCCAAACGATTCACTGATTCATAGACTAAAGAACAGAGAAACGACTCTTTAATGAACCAAACGATTCACTGATTCATAGACTAAATAAGAGAGAATCGACTCTTTCTCATGACCCAAACGATTCACTGATTCGGACCCTGACCCACTGCGGGAGACAGGACGGACTGGGGCCCGGCTCTCGTACCTTGGCGATCTGAACGCACCAGTTGAGCAGCGGCTGGGCTCCGATGTCGTCCCTGTGCTGCCGGACGTAGTCCAGGAGGGGTCCGTGGGGCAGGAGCTGGGTGACCAGCTGAAGGTCCGGGGTCACGCACACGCCCAGGAGCCTAATCAGGTGAGGGTGATCCACGCTGGCCATGATCAGGACCTCCTGCCGGGCAGAAGACGAGACGGCGGGGTCAGACGGCGGGGTCGGTCCCTGGCGGCCCGGAGCGGTCCGAACTTACGTCCATGAACCTGGCGTCGGCCTTGGCTCCCGTCGTCTCGTTCAGACTCTTGACGGCCACCGGGACTTTGACGCTCTCCCCTTCGGGAACCCAGATGCCCTGAGGGAAGACGGAAGAGGGTCAGGTCGTCCGGCAGCTGGTAACCACGGAGACGGAGCCGTGCTAAGCGGCTAAGGTAGGGACCTTGTAGACGGTGCAGAACGCTCCAGATCCCAGGACCTTCACCTTCTTCAGCTCCGTGTCCTTCAGCAGGCGTAACTGGGCCTGGGTCCCGACCCCGGCTGGACCGCCCGACGTCAGGGGCTCCAGCAACTAAAGGGCACATCTCAGATCAGTACAAAGCGGCCCCTACAGGCTGGAGACGTAACTACGCCCTCGTCTTGTCCTTTCTTTTTTTTTTTTCTTTTTTTTTTGTATTATTCGGGCTTTTTGTCCTTTCTTTTTAAAAAAAAATTATTTCTGTCTTTTTGTCCTTTTTTAAAATTTATTTCTGTCTTTTTGTCCTTTTTTAAAAAATTTTATTTCTGTCTTTCTGTCCTTTTTTAAAAAATTTATTTCTGTCTTTTTGTCCTTTTTTAAAATTTATTTCTGTCTTTTTGTCCTTTTTTATAATTAATTCTCTCTTTTTGTCCTGTTTTAAAAAAATTTATTTCTGTCTTTTTGTCCTTTTTTAAAATTAATTCTCTCTTTTTGTCTTTTTTTAAAATAAATTTCTGTCTTTTTGTCCTTTTTTTAAATTAATTTCTTTCTTTTTGTCCTTTTTTAAAATTTAATTTCTGTCTTTTTGTCTTTTTAAAAAAAAATTAATTCTCTCTTTTTGTCCTTTTTTTAAATTTATTTCTGTCTTTTTGTACTTTTTTATAATTAATTCTCTTTTTTTGGCCTTTTTTAAAAATTTATTTTTGTCTTTTTGTTCTTTCTTCTAACTTTTTCCTTTTTAAAAATGTATTTCTGTATTTTTGTCCTTTCTTTTTTTAAATTTTATTCTGGCTTTTTCTCCTTTTTAAAAAAAAATTATTTCTGTCTTTTTGTCCTTTTTTAAAATTTATTTCTGTCTTTTTGTCCTTTTTTATAATTAATTCTCTCTCTCTCTATATATATACAGGGTTGCCAGATCTGGAGTTTATCAGACTGACTGTCAGTTTTGTACGTAAGAGACTGCACATATATACACAGGGTTGCCAGATCTGGATTTTATCAGTCTGACTGTCAGTTTTGTACGTAAAAGACTGCACATATATACACAGGGTTGCCAGATCTGGATTTTATCAGACCGACTGTCAGTTTTGTACGTAAGAGACTGAATATATATACACAGGGTTGCCAGATCTGGAGTTTATGGAAATCAAATCATCATCACCTCCGTATCCAAAAAGCGACGCAGAGCCCTCTTCTTCCTGATCCTCCTCCGACGGGCAACAATGGCCAAGCTGAGGGCCACGATGATCACCACGAAGAGGGCCACTATTGCCCCGGCCACAACCAGGGGGGTCCTGAAGGGGAAACAAGACCATCTCTAAAGAGTTTAATGGAAAGAGTAGTAATGGAAGAAAAAAAAAAAAAAAAAAAAAGAGGTCTGTTTGGTCACGAAGAAAAAGGTTCTAAGCAACTTAAGGTTTTTTTTTTTATTACAAAAACGCTTAGAGGAGGAAAAAAAAGCATTTAAAAAGAGCTAGTAAAAAATAAACAAGATTAGCGTAGAAGCACGACTCGGCTTTTCCTGGATAAAATATACATTACGAATAAATTTAGCGAACATGCTACAGAAACTCCGCCTCCGCTATTCGAGTTACGATTGGAAAACTAGCAAGCATTTCATTTCCTTTTTTTTTTTTTAACCTAATTATGCGATAATGATTTGTGGAGTCTGTCGAAAGGAACCTATGGCCGCTCTGCGATCGTTTCTAATTTTTTAATCGATTTTTCTAATCGTTTTCATTTGTCTTTTTTCTTTTTTTTCCCTTATTTCTTTTATTTCCTCCTCTTTTTAACTTATTTCTTTTATTTTTTTCCTTATTCCTTCTTTTCTTTCCTTATTTCTTTCTTTTTATTTCCTCCTCTTTTTTTCCTTATTTCTTTTCTTTTTATTTCCTCCTCTTTTTTAACTTATTTCTTTTCTTTTTTTCCTTATTCCTTCTTTTCTTTCCTTATTTCTTTTCTTTTTATTTCCTCCTCTTTTTAACTTATTTCTTTTCTTTTTTTCCTTATTTCTTTCTTTTTATTTCCTCCTCTTTTTTTCCTTATTTCTTTTCTTTTTATCTCCTCCTCTTTTTTTCCTTATTTCTTTTCTTTTTTTCCTTATTTTTTCTTTTCTTTCCTTATTTATTTCTTTTGATTTCCTCTTCTTTTTTCCTTATTTCTTTTCTTCATATTTTTTCTTTTCTTTCCTTATTTCTTTCTTTTGATTTCCTCTTCTTCTTTCCTTATTTCTTTTCTTTTTTTCCTTATTTCTTTTCTTTCCTCCTCTTTTTTCCTTATTTCTTCTCTTTCCTTATTTCTTTTCTTTCCTCCTCTTTTTTCCTTATGTTTTCTTTTCTTTCTCTATTTCTTTTCTTTTTTATTTCCTCCTCTTTTTTCCTTATTTCTTTTCTTTTCTTTCCTTAATTCTTTTCTTTTTTATTTCCTCCTCTTTTTTCCTTATTTCTTTTTTATTTCCTCCTCTTTTTTCGTTATTTTTTTTTCCTTTCCTTATTTCTTTTCTTTCCTTATTTCTTTTCTTTTTTATTTCCGTACCTGTCCAGAAAGCCGATGCAGTCCTGGACGTGGGAGCCGCTGCACCTGTAACCATGACAACAGGGCTCAGAACAGTCCGGCCGGACTGGGGGTCCGTAAACCCCTTAACCCCCCCCCCCCGGACCCTGGGCCCCGGACCCCTTACCCCTGGGTGCAGTAGGGGTGGCAGGGTCGGCACTCGTTGTTGGCCTCGGCGTATTTGAAGATGAAGCTGTTGACCCCCTGCAGGCCGTTGGGACACTGGGCCACGCAGTTGGGGCCGTCCTTGCGGTGGAGACACTTGGCGCAGTGGTCCGGACCCTGGTTGGGGGGGAGGGGGGCGGGGGTAGGTAAGGTCAGAGGGAAGAAGAGCGGTGAGTCCGCCGGACCCGGGCGTACAAACTGTGCTTTGGGTTCTCTCTGGGGACCTTACTGGGCCGTGGCAGGTCAGGGTCGTGTCCCCGGCGGTCTCACACTCGCTGTCGCATCTCACACACGCCGAGCCGTTAACGAACTCCCGTACGTCCCTGAAACACACACACACACACACACACACACACACGAGAGTTAGGGTCCGGACCCTGGGCAGGGCGCCGCACATACACAGCGATGGACCCCAAATAAATAAAAAAAAAAGGGGAGGGGCTTACCCGTGGTACAGGTTACAGGCTTTAACGCAGCTCCGCCCCCGACTGAAGTAGCGACAGGACCCGCACTGGTCCGGACCCGGCCCCCAGCACCCGACCTCAGAGCAGAGCTTATCACAAACCAGGCGCTCTCTCACTGCGACCGTCCCAAACAAAAAACAACAGAGGGGCACAGGGAGACCTTTAAGGGGCCTAAGAGGTTAGCCTGGGTCAAAAAACGGCTTTAAAAAACAAAAAAAAAAAACCAAAAAAACCAAATAAATACATTAATAAACAAGCAAAACGTTTCGTTTTTTACCATTTTCTTTCTTTTTTTTTTTTTTCTTTTTATCCTCGCTTTTCCTTTATTTTTATTTCATTATTAAGTATTTTTTTTCCTTTCTTTTTCATAATTTCCATCCTTCTTTCGTACATTTAAAAAATATATTTCTTGTTACTTTCTTTTTTTCTCTCTTTTTCCTTCCTTTCTTTTATTTCTTTTTTTTATTATTTCTTTCCTTGTTTTTCTTTCTTTCCTTCCTTCTGTTATTCTCTTTCTTTTTTCTTCCTTATTTTTTTATTCTCACTTTTTTATCTCCTTTCCTTTTTCATTATTTATTTCATTATTAATTTCTTTTTTTTCTTTCTTTTTCTTAATTTCCATCCTTCTTTCGTCCAAAAAAAAATTTATTTCTTGTTACTTTCTTTTTTTTCCCTCTTTTTCCTTCCTTCTGTTATTCTCTTTCTTTTTTTCTTTCTTTTTATCCTCGCTTTTCTTTTCATTTTCCATTATTTTTATTTCATTATTAATTTTTTTTTCTTTTCTTTCGTTCTTTGTGTATTATTATTTCTTTCCTTGTTTTATTCTCTTTTTTCTTTCTTTTCTTCTTTTTTTATCCTCGCTTTTCCTTTATTTTTATTTCATTATTAAGTTTTTTTTTTTCTTTCTTTTTCATAATTTCCATCCTTCTTTCGTACATTTAAAAAAAAATTATTTCTTGTTACTTTCTTTTTTTCTCTCTTTTTCCTTCCCTTTTTTTTTCCTTTCTTTTTATTCCCGCTTTTCCTCTCATTTTCATTATTAATTTCTTTTTTCTTTCTTTTTTTTCTCATTTTCATCCTTCTTTCGTTCCTTTTCTTTCTTTTTTTTATTATTTCTTTCCTTGTTTTTCTTTCTTTCCTTCCTTCTGTTATTCTTGTTCTTTTTTCTTCCTTTTTTCTTGCTTTTTATTCTCACTTTTTATCTCCTTTCCTTTTTCATTTCATTTATTTCATTATTAATTTATTTTTTTTTCTTTCTTTTGCTTAATTACCATCCTTCTTACGTACAAAAAAAAAATTATTTCTTGTTACTTTCTTTTTTCCCCTCTTTTTCCTTCCTTCTGTTATTCTCTTTCTTTTTTCTTTCTTTTTATCCTCGCTTTTCTTTTAATTTTACATTAATTTCTTTTTTTCCCTTTCTTTCGTTCGTTTTTATTCGATTTTCTTTCTTCCTTCCGTTCTTTTTTTTTTATTCTTTAATCCTCGCTTTTCTATTATTTTTATTTCATTCTTAAGTAATTTTTTTTCGTTTTCTTTCGTTCCTTTCTTATTTAATTTCCTTTCTTTTTTATTTCTTTCCTTCTTTTTCTTCCATTTTCTTATTTCTTTTTATTCTCGCTTTTTCTCTTATTTTCATTATTCTTTTTTTTCCCTCATTTCTATCCTTCTTTCTTTCCTTTTTTAAACTGATTTCCTTTCGTTCTTTCTTTTCTTTTTTTTATTATTTCTTTCCTTGTTTTACTTTCTGTTATTCTCTTTTTTTCTTCCTTTTCTTCTTTCTTTTTATCTCCTTTGCTTTTTCATTATTTTTATTTCATTATTAATTTCTTCTTTTTTTTCCCTTTTTCTTAATTTCCGTTCTTTCTTTCCTTTTTTATTTCTTGTTTGTTTCTATTTTTTAAAAATAATTTTCCCCTCTTTTTTCCTTCCTTTTGTTTTTCTCTTTATTTCCTTCCATCCTTCGTTCATTCTTTTTTAATTCTTTCCTTTTTTTGTTGCTTTTCTTTTCTTATACAGACCTTTAGTTGCTTAGAGGTTAGACCTTTTCCTAAACATCCCATAATCCCCCCAGACTCACTGCACTGCTGAGGGTCCTTGTTGTTTTTGAGCAGGGCCCGCTGGGTCCCGGACCTAAACAGTCGGGTCCAGTTGAGTGTGTGGTAAAAGCAGAGCTGGCTGTTATTACTGATGTAAACATTTCCTGCTCCGATTTCCTGTAGAGACTGAAAACTGAGGGAGGAGATCTGGTGCTGCTTCAGGATCAGCAGAGAGATACCGCTAACAAAAAAACAAAAAAACAAAAACAAAAAGAGACAGAGAGAGAGAGACATTAACCAAGTTCTTTCCCCCCCCCCCTCTGTTTTTTCCTCTCTTTTTGTTCTTTCTCCAGCCTTCTTTCTTTTCTTTCTTTCTTTCCCTTCATTCTTTCTTGCCTTTCATTCTTTCTTTCCATCTTTCCTTTCCTTTCTTTCTTTAGCCTTCTGTCTTTCTTTTTTTCCTTTCTTTCTTTCTTTCTTTCCCTTCATTCTTTCTTTCCTTTCTTTCTTTCCCTTCATTCTTTCTTTCCTTTCATTCTTTCTTTCTTTCTTTCTTTCTTTCCCTTCATTCTTTTTCTTTCTTTCTTTCTTTCCCTTCATTCTTTCTTTTCTTTCTTTCTTTCTTTCTTTAGCCTTCTTTCTTTCTTTTTTTCCTTTCTTTCTTTCTTTCATTCTTTTTTTCCTTTCTTTCTTTCTTTCCCTTCATTCTTTTTCTTTCTTTCTTTCATTCTTTCTTTCTTTCCATCTTTCTTTCCTTTCTTTCTTTCTTTCTTTCTTTCTTTTCTTTCTTTTTTTCCTTTCTTTCTTTCTTTCCTTTCATTCTTTCTTTCCATCTTTCTTTCCTTTCTTTCTTTCTTTTCTTTCTTTCTTTCTTTTCTTTCTTTCTTTCTTTCTTTTTCTTTCTTTCTTTCTTTCTTTCTTTCCCTTCATTCTTTCTTTCCCTTCATTCTGTTTCTTTCTTTCTTTCTTTCCCTTCATTCTTTTTCTTTCTTTCTTTCTTTCCTTTCATTCTTTCTTTTCTTTCTTTCCCTTCATTCTTTCTTTCTTTTCTTTCTTTCTTTCTTTCCCTTCATTCTTTCTTTCCTTTCTTTCTTTCCCTTCATTCTTTTTCTTTCTTTCTTTCTTTCCTTTCATTCTTTTTCTTTCTTTCTTTCCTTTCATTCTTTTTCTTTCTTTCTTTCTTTCCTTTCATTCTTTTTCTTTCTTTCTTTCCTTTCATTCTTTCTTTCTTTCCCTTCATTCTTTCTTTCCTTTCATTCTTTCTTTTCTTTCTTTCTTTCCTTTCATTCTTTTTTTCCATCTTTTTTTTCTTTTTCTTTCTTTCCTTTCCTTTCTTTTTTTCTTTCTTTCCTTTCATTCTTTTTTTCCATCTTTTTTTTCTTTCTTTCTTTCTTTCTTTCCTTTCTTTTTTTCCTTATTTCTTTTCTTTCTTTTCATTCTTTTTTTCCATCTTTCTTTTCTTTCTTTCTTTCTTTCCTTTCCTTTCTTTTTTTCCTTATTTCTTTTCTTTCTTTCTTTCTTTTCTTTCATTCTTTTTTACCATCTTTTTTTTCTTTCTTTCTTTCTTTCCTTTCCTTTCTTTTTTTCCTCATTTCTTTTCTTTCCTTATTTCTTTTCTTTATTTCTTCCCTCCCCGTTCCTGGGTGGGCGGGGCTGATTTCCTGTATTTTACTGGGGGGGGGGGGTGGGATTTACCTGTACAGGGTCCGTCCCCCGATGGTCCCGAGGGTGGAGAACACGCCAAAGTTCGTCATGTTCTCGGGCCAGGACTGGATGTTCAGGTACCCTGAGACACCGAGACAAAGAGGGTCAGGACCCGGACCCGGACCCGAACCCGGACCCGCAGGACGACCTCCCTACAGAGGAGTTCCTAACTCACCGGTGATCTCTCGGACGGTGCGGAACACGTTGAGACGCTCGGGGTCCAGGGCGGCCACGCCGTGATACATGTCCCTGCCGAGCAACAACACGGGTTCCAATGGTCATCAAACGTTTGCTTTGGTCCGGCTAACGATTCGATAACGGAAAATCTCACCCCTTTATCCCGGTGATGAGGAAGATCAGGTTACCGTTGATCTTAGTGCAGTTCACAAACTTATCGATGTTACTCGAGTCGACCGTCTGAGCCGTCTGTAAACTTCCTGTCCCGATCCCGTCACACACTGGACCGACCGACCGACCCACCCACCGACCGACCGGCAAGGAAGAAAAACACCATCACACATCCTGTCCTAATACTTTTGGTTTGTGTCCTAATACTTTTGGTTTGTGTCCTAATACTTTTGGTTACATGTTGGTTTGTGTCCTAATACTTTTGGTTTGTGTCCTAATACTTTTGGTTTGTGTCCTAATACTTTTGGTTCATGTTGGTTTGTGTCTTAATACTTTTGGTCACATGTTGGTTTGTGTCCT
>JAUZST010011365.1:0-11952 GCA_034779995.1 Parotocinclus haroldoi | reverse complement strand
CCATTTCAGCGACACACACACACACACACACACACACACACACACACACACACACACACACACACACACACACACACGGTTTTATCTACACTCGAAGTATATGATATACTATGTGACCACATTTTAATGTAAAAAAAAAATCGAACTTTCCAGAGTATAAACTGCATTTCAGAATTCAATTAGAATTCGATTTCGAATTCAGCAGTTCCTTTTCCTTCAGTTCCGTGGCACGTTCAATTCAGAAATTGCCATATCCAGTGAGGAACCCCCCCACCACAGTCACTGCAACAAGAGGCCAAAAAAAGGGCAAATCTTTGGAATATGCATACCTGGCAACCGTGTCATTCAGACTCATGTATGTGCAAAAACATGTATGTCTGAGAAAACAGTCTGTAATCAGGTAACTGGTCTACATGCCTTGAGAAATCCGATTACTGAGGAAAAATCCAGCTCTTAGTCTGATTTCTAGATCAGAGTACGGTCGTTAATCAGAAGGCACTTGATTAATCAGATAACTGCAGAAATCCGACTATGATCGGATTATTCAGTGCACGGTAACGCACTCGGTGGACCACCTGTTCACCGACTCACCGATCTAACCCTAATCCTGACTCCCAAATCTAACCCTAATCCACAAATCGAAGAGTCCTTTTTTGGTTTGAGGAACGCAGGACCCCCGTGTATATAATTCTCTGCTGAGCTTAAATCTTCAACCCACCGAATCTCTCTATTCTGTGGTCATTCTCTCTGTGAAAAGTCCTTACTGATTTGGTATGTTCTGGTCGAGGAGCCACTACAGGAGGAGAGGTTTGATCATCATCGTCATCATCATCCATATCTGAATCTTTAACACCACCAGGAGCCAGTTCAGATCCTTTCTTTACCGGCGGAGCATCCTTATCTGAGGGAAAGACGCATTCTGTTCTAATTGGCATTGTATACGTTGAGAAATAACGTTAACAAGCAGAAGTTCATACGCGGAGCATCATACTAAATAAGTGTTTAAAATAATAAAAATGTTAGAAGGGATGCGGACCTGTGAAGCTCAGGTACTTCTGCTTCCCGTTTCCTGTGGAATCGTAGAACTTAAGGACATCAAGTACGGCCTGTGGGTTCTTCTTCTGCTCCAACTTGGTGATGTTGGATGTCTGGAGGAGCCGCGCCCACTGCTCGGGCATTCCCTAAATGGCAGAGAGAATCATAGATAAGCATTTAGTGTATGGTAGTACCACATCCATCCTCATGCACCATCAACAGCCTGGAGCTCCACATCACTGAAACCAAAGATAACTCCACCGAGCTGTAGCTGAACCGCGCTCACATACTGACATGGCAGTCCACATGTTTCCGTTTTTTCACTCAGGTTTTAGTGGTCGTTGCACTTTGTAGATCCACAATGACAGACTGTACTCCAACTGTTTCTCTGCATATTTTTATGTAGGTCCAGAAAAATACAATTTCATTTTAGAAAAATAAAATGCTCAAGTCCAACCAAAGCCAAGTCCTTCGAAATACGCAGACCTGGCAACCGCGGGGGACGCAGACTGAACACACAGATGACAGTCAGGTAACTGCTATAGACGCCATGAGTAATCCAATTACAGGGATAAAATCCAGCTCTCTCTGATTTGTAGATCAGACTGTGCTGTATACATGACCACATGAATAATGAGATAACTGCAGAAATCCAACGATCGGATTATTAGGTGCATGTAAACACACTCACACACACACACACACACACACACACACACACACACACACACACACACTCTAGAGCTAAGAATGAACCACCACCCAGATAGTGTCTGATGACCAAAGTGTGTGGAGAAACAAACGGACTTCAATCTGTGCGGCGAGCACTAAAACACACAATCCAGACTCCCAATTTACTGTATTTACTGATCCGTGCTTACAGCCCTTTGCTCATTAGAGAGCCACACCTACTGGCCTCCAGACCTTTACTGACACACACAGTTATGAAGCTGCGCACACACAAACACACGCACACAAAAAGACCCTCATGCAGTTAGAGACCTGCATCTAGGAACCTGCACACTTACACACCTTCAGGCATTAACCGACATGGACGCAGACAGCACGGTCTGTGTGTGTGTGTGTGTGTGTGTGTGTGTGTGATGTTGAGTGACGTATGAGTATAACTCACTGTAAACTCTCCTGTCACGGCATCAAACCCAACATGAATGGTGTGTTCAAAATCGGAGGGTGGGGAAATCTCCGGCCGTTCCTTATCCTTATCCTTCTTCTTACCGCCTGTACAGAGAGAAACGGTGACACAACGCACACCCACTCAGGAACGTGTAGCTCAGCGGTGCATGCTGGGTAATGGAGTCTCAGACCTTTCTCAGAGAAGATGGAGTAGATTCCTTTGCGAGGTTTCTTCTCCTCGGGGACAGAGGGCAGCGGCTTCGGAACTCCATCTTTACTGCTGCTCATCCTGACTGGGGGGGCGGGGGGTTTATCCTCCAACTCTCCGTTATCACACATCACACACACACACACACACGCGCGCACACACTCACACACGCACACATACACACGCACACTCACAACCTGCAGGGGACAGCAAAGGATATTTATTAACAAACGGGAACCACTGATTGACCGTTTTTAGCATGAGAGTAAAAGCAACAAGTGGGCGTGTCTGATCTTATCCATCATGTGATAACATTCCATCAACACGACCATATAAGGAAACGCCCTGTCTCACCTCACCCAGATCAGTTCCATAAATCAGTGAAGTAACATGACCACAAAACACTTCCTGTTTCTGTACACATACACATATACACATACACACACACACACACACACACACAGAGACAGACACACACAGAGACAGACACACACAGAGACAGACACACACAGAGACAGACACACACAGAGACAGACACACACACACACACAGACAGACACACACACACACAGAGACAGACACACACACACAGAGACAGACACACACACACAGAGACAGACACAGAGACAGACAGACACAGACAGACAGACAGACAGACACACACACACACACACACACAGATAGACAGACAGACACAGACAGACAGACAGACAGACAGAGACAAACACACACAGAGACAGACAGACAGACATGCAGACAGACAGAGACAAACACACACAGAGACAGACAGACAGACAGACAGACATACAGACAGAGACAAACACACACAGAGACAGACAGACAGACAGACACAGACAGACATACAGACAGACAGAGACAAACACACACAGAGACAGACAGACAGACAGACAGACAGACAGAGACAAACACACACAGAGACACACACACAGAGACAGACAGACAGACACAGACAGACAGACAGACAGACAGACAGACAGACAGACAGACAGACAGACAGACAGACAGACAGACACACACTACTCAACCTGTTGTCTTCTTTTTGTTCACCGTGTTGTCCGCCTTATGTCTTTTCTGTGGGGGAAAAAACATTAAAAACATGCCATAAAAACTACTTTTTAATCCTGAACACGGTTGCCATCATGGACAAAACTCCTCTATTACATAAAGCTCTATTACAGTTTTTTTCATGCTCTGGCACCCTGGCCCTGTGAACAAAGGCCACAGTCGTGTCTGTTGCAGTGCCAGCAGAACCCTATCCCTCAGTACTAGACAATCTGGTCGGAGTGTGTCACTCAGTACGCTGGTAGGCACACAAGTACTAGGGTATTAGCCCACACCACCTATGGGCTGGTACTACTTGTCATTGGACAATCATTATAAACACAACAGAGTTTGAAGAGAGATTCTCAAATGTGTTACTAAATTATGGGCTGGTTATTCTATTCAAAGTCCATTTTATAAAAGGAAATTAAATAGGAAATAAGATACTGTATACACACACACACAGCTCAAAAAAAATAAAGGGAACACTTAAACAACACAATGTAACTCCAAGGGAATCTGTGAACTCAACCTGTCCAGTTAATAAATAACACTGATTGTGAATCAATTTCACTGGCTGTTGTGCAAATGGAACAGACAACAGGTAGAAATGAGAGGCAATTAGCAAGACAACCCCTATAAAGGAGTGGTTCTGCAGGTGGTGGACACAGACCATTTATCTGTTCTCATCTTTCCTGGCTGATGTTTTGGTCACTTTTGCATTTTGAGGCAGTGTCTGCAACGAACAGAAGTTGCTCAACTAGTGCAGCTCATCCAGGATGGCACATCAATGCGAGTTGTGGCAAGAAGGTTTGCTGTGTCTGTCAGTACAGTGTCCAGAACATGGAGGAGATTCCAGGAGACAGGCCAGTACACCAGGAGACATGGAGGGAGCCATAGGAGGGCAACAACCCAGAATCAGGACCGCTACCTGCTCTTTTGTGCATGGAGGAACAGCAGGAGCAGTGCCAGAACCCTGCAAAATGACCTCCAGCAGGCCACTAACATCCATGTTTCTGCTCAAACTGTCAGAAACAGACTCCATGAGGGTGGTATGAGGGCTCAACGTTCACAAGTGGTACTTGTGCTTACAGCCCAACACCATGCAGGGCGATTGGCATTTGCCAGAGAATACCAAGATTGGTAGATTAGCCATTGGCGCCCTCTGTTCTTCACGGATGAGAGCAGGTTCACAATGAGCACGTGACAGACGTGAAAGAATCGGGAGACGCCTTGGAGGAGATTCTGCTGCCTGCAACATCCTCAACCATGACTGGTTTGACAGTGGGTCAGTGGTGTGGGGAGTCATTTCTTTGGAGGGCCGCATAGCCCTCCATGTGCTAGCCAGATGCACCCTGACTGCCATTAGGTACCAGGATGAGATCCTCAGATCTACTGTGAGACCATATGCTGGTGCAGTGGGCTCTGGGTTCCTTCTGATGCATGACAATGCTAGGTCTCATGTGGCTAAAGTGTGTCAGCAGTTCCTTCATGATGAAGGCATTAATGCTATGGACTGGCCTGCCTGTTCCCTGGACCTGAATCAAATCGAGCACATCTGGGGCATTTTCTCGTTCGATCCACCAACGCCATGTTGCACCACAGACTTCCAGGAGTTGACTGATGCTTTAATCCAGGTCTGGGAGGAGATCCCTCAAAACATACGCCGCCTCATCAGGAGCATGCCCAGGCACTGTAGGGAGGTCATACAGGTATGTGGAGGCCACACACACTACTAAGCCTCATTTTAACTTGTCTTGTCTTCTACTGAAGTTGGATCAGCCTGTAATTTGAGTTTCCACTTTAATTTCGAGAATGATTCCAAATCCAGACCCCATGGGATAATAATTTTGATTATTTATTTATTTATTTAATATTTGATTAATTATTTTTATGTTATTTTGTTCTAAACACATTCCACTATGTAATGAATAAAGATTTTCTAGTGGAAAATTTCATTCATTGAAATAGTTTTAAATAGAAATATTTTAGTGTTCCCTTTATTTTTTTTGAGCAGTGTATATGATTTAATTATTGAATCATATATTTAATATAATTATATATTATAATTATATTATTTACTTTATTACTTTATTTTATATTATTTACTATATTTATATTATTTACTTTATTAATATATTTTGAGGGAATCAATATGCAAATGTATACAGTCACTCTGCACTTTATTATAAACACCTACTCTACTTATAATGGAAAATGAGCAGAGTGTTTCAAGTTGACAAAAAGGCTACAACTTGAGCAGAAAAGCATCTTGAGGTGACAACAGCAGAAGACTTCGTTGAATTCTACTACTGTCAGCCAAGAACAGACATCTAAAACTGCAGCTGGCACAGGCTCTACAAAATTGGACAGTTGAAGATTGAGAAACATTTCTGCCACTCACTGGATATTTTCTCTTTTTGGTCCATTCTCTGTAAACCCTACTGTGTGAAAATCCCAGATCAGCAGTTTCTGAAAAGCTCAGACCAGCCCAACTCATACATCTAGCACCAACTAAAATGCTACAATCAGAAATCACTTATTTCACCAGTTTGATGCTTGGTTTGATCTTCAGCTGATTTGATGATTTTCAACTGGTCTTGAACATGTGTACATTCCAAAATGCCATGTGATTGTCTGATTAGATATTTGCGTTAACATGCAGTTGCACAAATATACAGAATAAAATATATTTAAATACACAGAGACACATACATGGTAACTCATTGCCAAGGAGACCCATGGTCACCTTTTGATTATGCCCCAAACAAAAAGAAACCCCACAAAACCTGCCAAAGTTTATACATCTTTAAATGTTTATTGGAAGAAAATAGATGCAATTTGTAATTATGCCACAGATGATAAAGAAAAATACAACTGTAGTTTATTATATATACTTCTAGTTTGATATAGCAGATTTGTTCTTTTGTATGATATGTTCTAAACATTTATTTGTCAGTGTCAGTCACTAGTACAGCTGAGACACACTGATAGGAGTCAAATTGATGCCCAGCTCCAGCAGCTCATTAATGGCCTTTTGAAATAAAATGCAGTTTCTGCATCTGAGGTAAAGCCAGTTTTAGTGTCAAACTAAACTGAATTTTATCAAACTAAATACTGTATTTGTGTGAGATTTTATTAATATTATTAAGGGTAGCATGGTGTAGCAGGTAGCAAAGTTTCCTCACAGCTTCAGTGCCCCCATTTCAGTCCTGACCTTGGACTCTGCCAGTGTGGGGTTTGCATGTCCTCTCTGTGTTTACATGGGTTTACATTGGTTGCCATGGTTTCGTCTCACAGTTTAAAGACGTGGGTTAATTGATTATGCCTGGTGTGAGTGTGAGTTCACATAGAGACATAACCTTGTACCTATTACGAATGGCTGCTGGTGCTGAAAGTGTTGTTAAATGATAAAAATATAAATATGTTCACGAAAACTATGGCATATTTCAAAGTATATATGAAGCGATAAGGGAAGTGTTCGATTTTATTTCATTAAACAAGGTAAGCATCGGGAATTAAAAGTCAAAGAAAATTGTACATTACACAAATGACTGTTCAGTGGGATGCCACAGTTCCAAGACTGCCAGCGATGGGCATGAACAGAATCAGGTCAGATTGTCCAGCAGTTCTTGTGGGATCCTCAGCCACTCTTACTGTACGGCAACTTCCAGCTCAAGAAGTGTTGTGGGAGGCACTGTAGGGTGCAGGACCTCATTGAGGTATGTGACAGCAGTCAACGATCAATTTCTGATGATATTTAACCTGGTACGACCACCAATGCTGAGGCCAGCCCAAACTAGGATTCCACCACCAACACTGTTGTCTGTGTTTGACCAGCTTCAAGACGTCATATGATTCTCCAAGTTTTGAGTTCAGACAAATTGTGTTGCAGAGGCAAGGGCTGGGAAATTGCAGGATGTGAACTTTAAAGACTTGGAAGCACTTTCAGCCTTTTATAAAGTGCATTTTCACCAATTAACTAAACATTGTTTTTTTTATTATTAGTGGTTGTGTGGTATATTTAAATATGTAATGTAGAAGTAACTTTTCTTCAGTTATTGCTCATGTAATTATTATACCTAAATTGTATTAATGTTATCAACTATAAAAAAGTCTGTCTACATTATAAACCATATCAATAAAAGTGATGGACTATTAATCAGAAAGTTGTAAGTTCAGTCACTGCCATTGTTTGGTAAACACCTTGAATAACAATTGCTTGATTTTTGTACTATGTAAGGTTCTATCACGCTGTGGACAAAGGAGCTGTTTAAAGATTCTAAATGTGAAAAATATATGTGTACACCACTGCAAAGCTTCAACAGAAATGTTTTACATAAACCTATGCTAATCTGAAGAATCAGTGATTGAAAGTTCATTACAGAGCTCTGGTTAATGAGGCAAGAAGAGAAAAAAAGCACATTTTGATATAGACAGAATTGGTCTAACCAACAATCGTGTTTACAGTATAAATGAACATCAGTCATCAGAATAATGGCCTCAAATAAATTCACATCAAACAAGCACGGCACAGACTTTACAGCTCAAAAAAACATCAGGCAAAAAAGTGTCAACTTTAAAAGAGCATCAGGAAAGGTAAGTAACATTTCCAAAGTGAGTGGGGAACAGCACGACAAGTGTCATCAGTCATGGCCCCATAATCCAATTCATGGTTGTGGGGTACTCTGGGCCAACTGGCAGTGGAAGCTGCATCACAAGGTCCTAGTTTAGACAATACACCACCGTCTGCATCACAAGATCCTAGTTTAGACAGGACACCGACACGAGGACTCTAAGACATGTCTTTGTAATGTGGGAGGAAACCTGAGAACTGGAGGAAATACACAAATGCAGGGAGAAAATGCAAACTTCGCACAAACAGGAATGAGCTCTGAGAGCTCTAGTGCCCGGAGCAAACAGTGCCTAACAGCTTTAACACAAGTCCATCACACAATTGAGCAGTATGTAGAATGATGCCCTGAATGACCTTGCTCACACATTCCTGTGATGCCTGACCTGTCCATAAGGTACTGAGCTAGCATACAGGACTGCTGCACCACCTGAGTGCACAGACAAGTATTTGGAGCATAATGGAAGTCATTAATTTTCAAGGTGGTGTGTGTGAAAGTGCTTTGGCTGGTTAGAAGCCTGTCCTTAATCTAGAGCATGTTGAAAGTACAGCCAGACTCAAACCACCACACTCCAGTTCAGCAAATCTATTGCTCTATATGAAACATGTCAGCATGGTACCTTCAGATAAAGGTGACAGATGCATTATCCTTAACGGTGCCTAACTGAAAGGCTGACGTTTTTTTAACTTGTACGGTAGTGCTTTAAATGTGTGAACCTGTGAATATTTAAACGGCCCCTCCCCTCTTTCAGTTGACTGAGCATGCCATGACAACAAAACTTTCCCGCTGAGGAAATGAGTGACTGTTTACTGTATAAAATAATGCAGATATTTTCTATGTTAATAAGGTATATTTAAATATTGCATTTATATTTTCTATTGTTTTATATTCTATAATTTTATATTCTCTAGTTTAAAATACAATGTTCACAAAGCTCATTGGATATTTCCAAATCGATATGAAGAGGATTCCACAAGAACTACTGGACAATACCACATCACTGTCAGTGTGTTTTGGCACCCTTGGGTGAGCATACACACTACTGAACAGTCATGTGTGGTACTGTTGTCCAGTTTGACATACTTCTGTTAACCCCCATGAATATATCACTTGCTACTCAATCACAATAATTGAGTTTGTATCTAATTTGTGTAATTAAACAATTTTTTTGACTTTTCATTTGCTTTTTAGGTGATCTTGTTAATGAAATAAAATCAAATGCTTCTTTTTTATTCACTTCATATTCATTTTGAAATATCCTCACCTTTTTGTGAGCAGTGTACTCTTCATAACACTGTATTATCAGTCTATGCATTAATCAATTTTGAAGTATATTTTCATTAAAAATGCTCTCACAGAACAGCTTAAACTGGGTTTCGCATGAACTGCTCATTTCAGGTCCTTCCAAAATATTTCTATTATATTAAAGTTCAGTACTTTGACTTGGCCTTTCCAAAAGATTCATTGCATTCTTTGTTTATGATAATTCTTTCGTAAAACAGCTTGTGTAGCAAATATTGGTCCTTTGTGAACTTATGGACTACATGCCTCCTTGAGTGATCTTTGTTGGTGATCAATCTGACTGTGGATTGCTAGAGGCCAAACGCTTTATTTATGATTATCAATAGTCTTTTTAGTGGTTCTAAGAAATGTGTTTGAATGTTTGCATCCATGACACACAACTGGGTTGTGAAGATCCATAGTGCCTATGCTTTAGATACATCAGGGTGCTTTCATAACTGATTATCATGCCAAAATTAGAAATAAAAAACTAAATAAAAAAGAGACTTTAATTTCACATTTAAATTAACTGCTAAACCACGTTTTAAAAACATTTCTTTGCTCACATATATGAAATAGTGGATCACTTTCCCTTAATAAATAAATAATCAAGTATGATATTTGTCACTATTGTTTGTTTGGGTTCCCTTTATCTACTGTTAGAACTCTCTGGTTACATTCATGCAGAAACACAGAAAATTCTAATAGTTTCACAAAATTTTAAGCACTGCTATGTGTTCCCTCTGCCTGCTCCATAAGAGAGAATGGCAGAAAGACACAGAGAAAGAGAGAGAGACAGATAAAGATGATAATTCCTTTTGGTTTATATTCCTTAAGGAACCAGATACAAATATTTCTTAGATAGATCTAGGTAGGGGGAGTCTGTAATATGTCATCCATCTGCTGCTATCACTGCAAAGTGAGAGGTTTATGAGGAAGACAAAGAAGAAATGTGATATTTTATAACTGGAGGCAGTGGTGGAGTTGAGAGTTGACACTAATCTTTCTCCTGTTTACATTGTGACTGTTTCCAGGATGATGAGGGTTGTTTTATTCAAGCTTTCCCAGTGTAACATTGTTACAGTTTTTCATCTCAGTTGTGTTTCCATGTAGGTATTTGTTTTCAAATAGAATTTGAATTGAGTACCCAATTATTTAATCACTGTCACAGTTTAATAATAGGGGGACATGCAGTATTTCTGCCATCGGCAGTGTGTTTCTGTGTAACAGAATATTTATACAGTATAATTGTGAGGGCTGAATGAACACACACACACAAAGAAAAAAAAACAAGACAACAAACAAGATAATTATTTTGGTATTCTGAAACATATCTCAAACAAATACATGTTAACCGTTTAATTAATGGCATGTTTTGAGGGATGGGCTCTAGTTTGAATCGTGCTGAATCAACTTTCTTAACATTATCAATATTTTTACAGATACATTTTGCTGCATGGAGCCTTGTTGACTTTTGGGTTTTTTTATTTACCAACTGTTTTTGATGTTTGTCTTTTTGTTTTCGCTATCTCTGCATTGATATTTGCTCGTAATAAAAAACCTTAACAGTTCACCTTGTGACATGATACAGAACCATCCTGAAACTGGATTCATCACCACCAAGAAGAAATTTCTTTTGAAGAAATTAGAAAAGTGTTTAAAACCACATTGTACACGTGTGCAATTAGTGTTGAGGTAATGACCGTTATCTCTCCCTTCTTTTAGTTGATATGTAACCCCCTCATAAACGAGTGGGAAAATATTGTTATTGAAGTTCAACATCACTTTAAAGTCTGTAAAAGTCTTGGTTAACTGAAGACTAATTTGCTTTCTTTAACTAGTTCTGCTATTATTTAGACATGCAATTTACTATATAATTATTGTATTTATTTGTTACCCCAATATTAAGCGATGCAAAAAAGGTTATGAATTATCCACCTATTATCTTCCGCTCAATCCACACAGGGTCACACACTAAGGGTCACTTTAGAGACACCAATTAAACTAACATGCATGCCTTTGAAAACCAGCGTAAACCCACACATGCTGTCTCCACAAAGAAAGGACCCAGGCTGCTCCACCCTGGGATTACACCCGGGACCTTCTTGCTGTGAGGCAGCGGTGCTACCCACCGAGCCACCGTGCTGTCTGGTTCTGAATTAAATTTTATTTCTTTAATTTGAGTAAAATATGTTTAGTGAAGCCAGAATGTTCACCTATAACACACATATAGTTTGGTGTTATATCTGTGATTTATCGATTTGATATAAAGTATGAACACTCTCTAATTGTGGTGATTTTATAGTGTTTGCCAGGAGTGGTATAAACCTTATGGGAGCTATCTGATAGTGAGGCAGCAGAGCTATCTTCAGTCATAATGTTATGTACATTGCTAGAGAACCTTTCAAGCCTTAACCTATTTCTGATTAAAAATGATATCTATGTGTTGTGTTTAACTGCATGTTCATATTGGTAGCAACATAATCACACTGTATAATTAATATAACACCATTACTCTCTCGTTGTCTCTCTCTCTCTCTCTCTCTCTCTCTCTCTCTCTCTCTCTCTCTCTCTCTCTCTCTCTCTCTCTCTCTCTCT